>JAQGBJ010001884.1:0-19885 GCA_034698345.1 Sphaeridia pumilis
AGGCAGAAATTCTGTGTAAAAAGTGACATGGCTTGTAAACTTTCGCCTCAGAAATCAGTAGAATTTCTGCCCTTTTTAACTGCCAAGCCCTGCAAAATCAGGTTAAGACCTCATATTTTGCTATTTCTCAAGTTGCGTCCACGATTGGGTCCTTTGGCTTGGATTCGAACCTTACGAGGGGTCGTGACACCCAGCAGTCTTTGAGCTGAGGGTAGGCCCAAAATTGTCTGTTTTTGACACTTTGAAGTGCCCTTGTTCCCTTCAAGATAGGAATTTTTGAGTAGTTCTTGTTCCAGGAACGAAGGGACCTTTGGTAAGTCCTCTGGCCTAACATGACCGAATTCGAACAGAAACTCTCGAAAAAATGTACTGCGAGCTGGGAAACATGGTCATAAAACTTGTTTTTTAGCCTCGACCAATCAAACCGCTCGATCGAGAAAACCGTGAAACTTTACCGAAAAACCGCAATCGTTCTAACCAACTTCACCTACTGCTTCGGCGCCCACATCGAACAGCTGAAGACGACAGTGACAATCGCATTGGTCTTCATAAACTACGGACTCATCCGGAAGTACTCTGAAATGCATAACATTTTCGATGTTACGATGCTGGCGAGCTCTTGTGTTGTGGGTCATTTGCTGCCTCCGTTGATGTACAATAGCGGCTATGCTGTTCATACGAATTCACTGGAGATCCGCCGCAGGCTACTGATGAACGTGGCGAATGTTGCGGCGGTGGCGCCATCTTCAGGGGATTCGAATAGTCAGCGGCTGAGGTATCTGAAGCGGCAGGTGGGATCGCTGCGGCCTTTGTATGTCAAGGTGATGGGCATGTACTTTTTGGATCGGACCATGACACCGTTGTACTACATGATAATCACGAGTTATACGGTGTCGTTCTTGCTCATGTTTCCATAAATTGTTTGGATGGAATCAGTAGTGTTAGGATCTTAATGATTATACGATAAACTGTGCTGGATATCCAATAGCTAGAGACCATTGGCTTCTGTTCTGCGACATTGAAGTTAGGCTATCACTGAAACTAAATTGGCGCCCAACGTCATTTTGGCATTGCCACGTAACGCTCAGAAAAGTTTACCAACGCCGTCCAACACCCACCAATGCCGACCAACGTTAATCGATACCGACCGAAGCTAACCGATGCCGACCAACGCTCACCAAAGCCGATCAACGCCGATCAACGCCGACCAACGGCTATCAAAGCCCACCAACGCTCACCAAAGCCGACCAAAGGTCACCAATGCCGACAAACGGTTATCAATGCCGACCAACGCTCACCAAAGTCGATCAACGGCCACCAACGCCGACCAACGGTTACCAAACCCCACCAACGCTCACCAAAGCCGACCAAAGGCAACCAACGCCGACCAACGGATACCAATGCCGACCAACGCTTACCAAAGCCGACCAACGCTCACCAACGGTTACAAATGCCGACCAACGCTCACCAACGGTTACAAATGCCGACTAACGCTCACTAAAGCCGACCAACGCGTACCAAAGCCGACCAAAGGTCACCAATGCCGACCAACGCTCACCAAAGCCGACCAAAGGTCACCAATGCCGACCAACGCTCACCAAAGCTAACCAAAGCTGACCATAGGTCACCAATGCCCGCCATTGCTTACCAGAGCTGACCAACGGAAGATCGTAAATTATACGGTCTGAATCAGTAGTACCGTGAATATCTTTATAGCATATCTTATGATTTTGCCAATCCAATTGCTCTGGAAATCTAATAGCGATAGGCTAGACCTCTGTTCTGCGACATGGGAGCCGAAACACACTATCACTAAATTGACGAATTGGTGGATCGGCGCCCAAGGTCGTTTTTGCATTATTGTTTATACACATTATCGCTTTATCTAACAACAGCCCGAGCAAAAAATAATAAGCTTGTCAAGTGAATAGATGACCTTGGTGGTTCAAAGCCTGTTGTTTTTGGTTTGTAGTTGATTGTGGCGAATGGACGGATTGAAATGTTCCTGGATTCACAATCGCCAGTATAGTTTTGTCGCTTCTGAATAAAGCCCTGCTTATGTTTAAAGTGAAACTGTTGAAAGCCGTAAACCGAGAATTTGCTTGAAAATGGACCGTGGTATCACAAAAGAGTTCCTTGAGGAAGCCCTCAAGGTCTCCGTTGAGCGCTTCGAGGTGAAACCAGGTTCCGCTGTTGGAGATGGCTACACCTGCGCCATGTTCAGCGTCAAAGTGTACCCAAAATGTACTGCTTCTGCAGAATCGCCGTTGAACATCCTGGTCAAGTGCTATCCCAACAACCCAATGCGCCAAGAGTTTTTGGAAAGCGCCAACTTGTTCAACATTGAATTGGGCATGTATCAGGAAGTTATTCCTGCGCTGCTCAAGTTCCAGGAAGATGCGGGTGTTGAAGAGAAGATGGCGCCACCGGTGCCCGAGTTTTACTACGGCAGGAGTTTGGACGCAGATACGCGTGCACGTAAGCATGGTGTACTCAAATCTGTAATTTTAGCCCCTGCAAGGGAGCATAAAAGAAGACGGCATTCAAGCATAGCATAATTTAAAACCATTTCCAAAACGCCATCTCTTATTAAAATTCCGTACTCCACAGAACTAGGACGCCCTCTGGAATCCCTCGACAACTGCATCGTCATGCCTGACCTCCGCACCCCCGAGAACGGCCCCTTCAGACTGCACGACCGCCTCCTCCCCTACGACCACGCCCACTACCAACTCGTCATCCAAGCCCAAGCCTGCCTCCACGCCCTCTCCTGGGCCTACAAGGTCAAAACGGGCACTTCTGACCTTCTGACCCGCTTTCCGTACCTACATATCCAAAAAATGTTTGAATCGATGCAAGGCATGGAAGCTTTGATGGCTCAAATGAACAAAGAAACGCGGGAAATGTTCCCGGATCGGGCAGATTTTGTAGAGGCTATCGATTTCATGGAGTCTAGGAGCAAATCTATATCGTATTTGTACTGGGACGCACCGAGGCAAGAGGGCGACACTCTCACCAAGGACAATGTCATCAAAGTTCATGTTGAACCAAACCAGGACGAAGGTGACCTATTTAAACTGAGCTTATCTTTATGTCAAAGGTCGTTCTAAAACAATCCCCTTTTTCAGAACCTTGGCTGGTACTTCTTCACGGCGACGCTTGGAGCAACAATCACATGTTCAGATACGACGAGAAGACCGGAAGACCCGTCGAAGTCGTTTTCGTCGATCTTCAAATCTGCCGCCAGGGGGACCCAATGTGCGATGTTGTCTACTCGCTGTATTCAGCAACGACGAGGGAATTCAGGAAGAAACACGTGGAATCAATGCTACACTTGTATTACGATACGTTCTTGGATGTGTGCAAGCGCTTTGGGGTTCCCGCGCTTCCGGGATTCACGTTCCCGGAGCTCAAGCGCCGGTTCCATCGAACCAAGATTTTTGGCGGGGAGTTGGGCATCAATATTATGAAGACGACTCTGAAGAGCGTTGAGGACATTGCCGATATGGAGAATTTGGAACAAGGAAGTGTTGACGATTTGATGACGAGCATTGTCATGAGCGGGAAGAACCAGGACAATACGCTGCTGCGCGTGCGCGTTGCTGAGGTCCTCACCGATATGATCGAAGATGGGATTTTCTAATATTGCTCATCGTTTTGATCTGGAGATTGTGGTTCTTATATTTCGGCTTTTCTCCTGTATGTAGCTTTCTCTAAAGGAAATTCGAACACGTGGAATTTTCCCACGTGAGACGAAATGTTGATTTGATTACGTAATATTTTCACGTTAATAGTTGTTAATTTCCTGATTGGTGCTTGAAATGGCGCTGTGTTGATTGCTTCATTTCTGATAATTTGGATGTACCAACGAACCTGTTGTTTTCCAAAATTTAGAATAAACAACAACAACAACAACAATTTCGGAATCGGAAGAGATATGTAACCTAATAGGTTTTCATGTCTACAAATATCTTACATCAATTTGGCGTTTTAGACGCCCTACAAATCCACAAAATTGCTATGATTTCTTCAATTACCGCTGTAGAAGTGAGTACGGAGTATTTAAAAGAAATTGCATTGGGTAGTTCTCTGATTACTATTGTCCACTTCTATTTGCGATTTTGCGTCTTGGCTTTTCGGAGAACTTGAAGGCTTGAAGAATTGTTGTTTCAAGTTCAGGTTGCAACCATACTTAATTTTAAAATCTGTAATTAAAACCACCATCGTCTGCTGTACTTCTAGTTCTTGTCAGGTTGAATTCGGCGAGATTTTCGCCATTATTCGCTAGCGCTAGAGGCAGGAACAAGTCACACCAAAAAATCCAAGACGATGCTGGTAAGCCCATTCTTCAGCCGAACCGTCCACAACATAATCCAAAAATGTTGTCAACTTCAAGTGCTGCCTTTCATCTACGACTCGGAGAACCACAAGCTCCGTCGAAGTTCCAAATTGCAGCTCGTGCCTTTTTTCATGCTGGCCTTGGCTCTGGGCGCTTATTCAAGCTTCTTGGTCCTGCGAATAGCGACATCTGTCGCAGCTCTTAAGGAACATTTCGAAGAGTTTTGTATCTCGATGTTCTTGGTCATCTTCATTTCCGATGAATTCGTCTTCATCGTCAACTTTTGGAGGCGAAGAAAAGAAATTGCTTGGCTGTTTAACCAAGTTGGAGAAATCAATGGTAAGAATCCTGGAATCTTGCGAAATGCCAACATCAGTTTAACCTGTGTGTTTGATTTCAGAGCAACTTGAAGGTCATATGTCGAAGAAACCAAATCCTGTCGAACTACTAATATCAACGTGGCCTTACGGCCATTTTGCCATGTTCTCAAGCGTCGTCCTGTCGTTCCTTTTGGGTCCCACGAAGCTGCAATACGTCCACTCGCTCCTGCCGACAGAGTACCACAGTCGAAGTTCAGTGGCGCTATTTTTCTGCCTCGAAGTTGTGGTTTGGGGTGCGGCGATGACGGTAGTGACGGCTGAGCTGCTACTTCAGGCGTATTCGTTGCGAAGTTGCATTTGGTACACTGAAGTCTGGTAAGTAGAGAAATTTGGGCTTGGAAGTTGATGTTTGAATCCTATAAAATTAAGATTGATTCCAGTGTTAGATTGTCAAACGGGTCTATCGCAAAAACGGTTAAACTGTACCGAAAAACCGCCATCGTCCTAACCAACTTCACCTACTGCTTCGGCGCCCACATCGAACAGCTCAAGACGACAGTGACAGTGGCTCTGGTCTTTATCAACTACGGGCTCATTCGGAAGTTCTCTGAAATGCATAACATTTTCGATGTTATGATGCTGGTCAGCTCGTGTATTGTAGGCCATTTGATGCCTCCATTGATGTACAACAGTGGTTATGCTGTTAATGCCAATTCAGTCGAGATCCGTCGTAGGCTCATGATGAATGTGGCAGTGGTGACGAAGGCGGATTCTGATAATAGTCGGAGAGGGTATCTGAAACGGCAGGTGAGATCGCTGCGGCCTTTGTATGTCAAGGTGATGGGCATGTACTTTTTGGATCGGACCATGACGCCGTTGTATTACATGATAATTACGAATTATACAGTTTCGTTTTTGCTCATGTTTTCGTAAACTGTTACATTCCAGGGTTTTTAAGTTTCTGTTACAGGTAGCTTGTTACAACCTAGCTATTTTGCGCTAGTGAATAGTATATGGCTAGGCTAGAATGTATTAATGTAAGTGTAAAACGTGATAAAAGAAAGTTATAAATAAAAAACTAAAAAGCACTTGATTTTGGTCGGAGGAAAAAGTCGATAGGACTCATGGATCTCCTAGAGACAACGGAATTGGCCTTGATAATCTTGCTAGCTTGAGTCTTCTTGGCGTGCTTGGAGTTGATGCAGTCGGTGCAAGTTTTGTCGTGATAATGTTCATAGCAGTGTGGTTCGTTGTTGACTTCGTAGAAGGATCGAGGGTCCAAGATTTGGTTGCATTCCTAATAAACAGACGAAAATTTAACATCTTCATAACAGAACTGTTCTTCAAGTATTATGAACCAACCGTCTGCCTACCTTGCAAATGAAGCAAACTGGATGATACTCTTTCCCCAAAGCGATCACAGAATCTCCAGTCAGCGCCTGAGAGACTGGATTGGCACAAGTAGCGCAACGTGGGGCAAACAATTTCTTCCAGTCAGACTTACAATAGGCCTTGTTTTCGATTTGGATGTAGTTGTCTTCACGAAGAATGCGAGAGCATGCGGCGCATCTGAGACAGCAGTTCCTGTGCCATTTCTTGCCCAGGGCTTGGATTCCGTTCTATAAGGCAAACAACATCAACATCAAGTAATTGCTAGTATCATCCTTCAATCTCACCTGAAACTTCAACTTACGTGGCGAATCGGCTCACTGCAGCCGTCACACCTAGGCGAAAACAACTTGTGATAGTCATTTTCGCAGTAGACTTGTCCGTCCCTCTTTCTGAAGTTGTTACCCGGCAGCGGAGCAGCGCATTCACAGCAGACAAAGTGGTCCTTGTGGTACACATGGCCCATAGCTATGGTAGCATCCTACATAAATCCAAACATTTCATTCAACTCAACCCCTTAGTAAACCTTGTTTTCACTTCAAGCCATACCTTTTGATCCTTGATAGGTTCATCACAAGCCCTGCACTTGGGCGAGAACAAATCATGATAGTCCAGTTCGCAGTAGAAGGCTCCATTCCTCTCCATGAAGTTGAAGACACACAAAGGCTCGCTGCATTTCTTGCACGTAAAGCACAACGGATGGTAGTTGCGGTTCAACACTTTGATTGGAGCCTACAAAACCAAAGTCCAGTTACAGTTGCCTCTTCAAATACAGATTGAAACTACCAGCTTGAAGTCTTGTACTTGTACTCACCTCAAAAACGAACTTGGCACAAGCAAAACACTTGGAGTAGTGCAAGTAATTGTAGTCAGCTTCACAATACGGTTTTCCATGGTCTTCTCGGTAGTTGTCAGCATTCAGTTGTTTTCCACATTGAGAGCACTGGAAGCAGTCGCGATGCCATCGTTTACCAATCGCTGCGATCTCTGGAAGCTGTAAATATCCCATCAAAACCGATGAAAACTTCAATTATTGCTCGTTCATAAACAAACTATGAATTAAACTCACGTCAAAAATAGGCAACTTGCAAGCAGTACATTCCCGATGCCCAATAGGCGTAGAAGCGCTAGCACTTGGACTGCTTCTGCTTTGAATCCTCAATTCCGAAGTCAAACTTCCACTATCATCCGAAGAATTGGCCTTCCAATCCAAATCCCGAAGGCTTTGAAGCCGCACCGGAGCTGTGTGAAAATCAAGAAAATTCAAACCGTGATTTTCTCTTCATCTTTTCCCGCGCGCGGGCGTTCCCTCCTCCAAGGCACAAAGCCTTGCGGAATGTAAACAAACAAAACTCTATGACTTTTTCTTACTTGCTTTTCGTCCAATCACCATGATTGATTGTTGACGCCTTGTTCCAGCTTTATATTTAACGTTGTTTGTGGCTAAAATGTGTTCCTATCAAGATATCTCAGAAACGGACCTCACTCAACGACGGCCACTTGCCAAATGACCACTGCCGCCACCCAACCTCAGCATTTTACTACATAAAACCAACCCATCATTAGCGTCGTCGTTACTTTGATTAGAATTTATGTTTATATACTATTCGACATTCAAGTCATTCGATTTGCCCACCTTCTCGTCCTCCATAAGATAACATGGGATTTCACTTCAGGTTCTGTGTCTAAGAGGGCATAGCAATTGCGCTCGGAGAGCGCAATTGACCCTCCACCCCGCAGCGCGATATTTTTACACATAAAGCCTTTTTAGGCTCGGCATAACAACTTGTCTTCACATTTCCAATGACCAATCACAAAACACTTGAGTTTTTAAAGAATAACATGAGTGTGAACCTTGTGGTTTCCAAATTCGCAACAATGTTCCTTGTCAACAACAATGTAAACTTGGTCAAAGCTAAAACAAGAAACTCGCCAAAAAGGCACAGTGACTTCCGCAAAATCCCATAGAGAAACCGTGTATCCTCTTTCAATGTTTCGTTGGCGCGTATCAGTATTCTGTGCGCTGCGCAGCGCTTTTTGTACTATGGGCGTTGCACAGCAATCAACATGCAATATTTTTGGGCATGTTAAATTGGAAGCGCTATTAAAATGGACAGCCTCAAGAAATTTGCGCATTTGAAGCAAACTCAAAACCTTTCAACCGTCGAAAATATATTGCTGCAGTTTGAGATTAATTGCAGTTGTAATTGGACTACTTTCTTCTAATTCTTATTTGTTCAGAGTTGCAGTTGTTAATTAACTTTGGTCTACCTTCGATTTCTGTAACTGACCTAAGGTTCGGCAGCTTTCTGTCTAACATTCTATTGAAATCGAAGTTTTCCTGAAGCCTTAAAAATGTGCTAAAATTTGTCCTCGCAAAATACTTGAAACGGTTCAAGAAACAAACCCATCCCAAAATTTCGCAACCTTATACAAAACATTGTTTTTGTAAATTCTGTCAAAAAATTGGCAAATTCTCAAGTTCATCCCAGCCAAATACAGCTTCGACAGGAAATGTATTTCACTTTAAAATCTCAAAAATATGCCAGCCAAAACCTGAACTTGAACATCTTCGACTCCATGTCATGTAATACGCTCAATTTACAAAACGACCTACAGCAATTACGACACTGATCGCCCACTTCATCGCCTTATTTGCCGGAACACTTCCAAAACATTGCCTTTTCGGCGCCAGGATTTCCAAATTCGCTCCTGCGACCACCGCACCATAAACAGTGAGAGCTGGAAACATTGAAAATTTTAATTTCAATGGTTGTTTTGGCCACTATCAAAAGTCTCCTGTCGGCTCTGGAGGAAAAACACTGAATCTCTTGTTATTGCTCGATGGCCACTGACTCCCGCTGAATTATTGCAGAGGGCGGAGATGAAAAGATTTGAAATTGGCGCGCGGAGCAATGGACGGTGCGGATGGATCAATGTTTGAAACTCAAAGGGCACCAAATTACGACTTTAGAACTTTGTACCCGACAGTGTCGGATATCGGCTCACTTTTAAATTTTGCCAGACTTTGGTGCCGTTTCTGCGCGAAATGTAAAATCCAACCCCGTACAAATGTCGTTTTTTCTCGGAAGGGGTTAACCCTTGGAGGCCCTTGGGATACTTTCTAGATGCCCTTGGGTTCCTTCCATGTCTCTGAGAAGTTTCAGCGTTTTTGGAAAGCCGTAGGTCGAGTTATGGTCGAAAATTTTTAAAATGTTCAAAATTTAGCATGGACAAGATAGGGAATCGAAATTTCGGAACGCTGCTGTCGCCAAACAAAGGGACATTTTCTGGAAAGGACTTCTCGCATGAATTGCCTTTAGTACCCTTAATGTTCAGGCCAAGTTTAAAGAAAATCCGAGACAACAAGATTTTTGACGTCAAAAAATCGCAAAAATGGCAAGGGGTTAGCCTTCAATTTTCATCGATTTTTTGACGTCAAAAAACTTTAGGTTTCGGATTTTCTTCATAATTGGTCTGAACGTTAAGGGTCCCAAAGGCAGTTCAGACGAGAAGTCCGTTCTTGAAAATCCCCCTTGGTTCGGCCACAGCAGGACTTTGAAGGCACACTTGCCTATCTTCCCCATGTTAAATTTTGCAACTTCAAAACTGTAACTGCTGTAACTGGGCCTGCGGATTTTCATGAAAGCTGAAACTTTTCAGGGACAAAGAAGGCACCCAAAGGTCCCTCAACTGTAGCCCAAAGGTTCCAACCAAAGAACTGTTCACCTGGAAAAGAATACTTTTGTGTCCGCCGTAAGATAACATTGCATTCCTTGGCGAAAAAAACACCAGTGATCCGACATCCGAAAATCAATGGAATTGAAAAACAAGTCTGATTTCCAACTCAATTCTTGACCTTACAACGGCATTTCTTTGAACATATGTAGCGATGAGATATATTTCTATAAAACTGTGTTCTGAAACGGAAAAATGTTCTGCGAGCTGAGAGACGTGGTCCATAGACTTATCAAAATTACCCTTCGACATTTAAGGCAATCTCAATGGTTCCAGTCGCGATTCTTGAATTGAATCCTGAACTGAAGGCGGGTGTGAATGTATATTAATTTTGCAAAAACTCTCATCACATGATAGTTTTTGCTATAGGCGTTGGTCATTTCAATGGCCATAAAAATGATATGTATAAAATCGAAGAGGATGTTCCGTGCAAGCAACTCCGAGGAGCGCGCCGCGCTCCTCGCTTTGATCAACATCATCCATCAAATATTGGCATTCAACTACGTGTAATTGCGTACACTCCCAGTCATTTTGGGCAGGACCTGCTGGAGATACACGAGAAATTCGCAACAATTACCCACATTGTTGTCATCTTCTTATTTTGGTTAGCGCGCGGCGCGCGTGGGTGGCCCAGTGGAAAGATGATCTGGTTCTGACATTATCGCTGCGCGATCAACAGCGTCCCGCCCGGACAGCGTATGAATTTAATAGAAATCAAAATTGTTTTTGCTTCGGACCAAACAGGAATCTCGTTTGACCTGTCGATGTAAAATGGCGGCGGTCTCAGCCTCTGATGAACGAATATTTCGATCGCCTCGTTTAATTCAACGCCATGACCAACCTTGACTTTTATTCCTTGATCCAGTTGACACGATCATTCAAGCTTGTTGAATCGCTGAAATTTGCTCACGTTTAGCTCCTGTTTAGCACATGACAATTTCACAATGAAACGTGATTTGGCATTAAACTTTCCATATGTTGTGCTGGGTCATGAATTTCTCCTCCTACATTTCCGCCGCTTATCATGAGTTCAGCTCAGCAAAATAGTTGAATTTTGGTTCCCAAGCTTTCAAGACGAGTAGCAGCTCCACAACTTGTCACGAAGCGAAATCCGATACTTTGACGGCTAAAAGTCCTAAGCGTCAGCACTGAAACTAACCTAAGAAAGCGAAATCCGATCCGTTTTTGTTCACTTCACCTTGCATGTCAACTAGACATTAGTTCAGAAATAAACCAGTGAAATCGATAAATTGGCCAGCACACATGGGTAATTCAACGGAGCGAGAAGGGCTTTTGAAGGAGACGCCAAAAATCAGGTCGCAGCAGAAACACCAACAGCACTTGACATCCTTGGCGACTAAAACGCTAGCGAGGTTCAAGAAATGGCCCAAATTGAAACTTTGGAAGATGCCTTGGAGGAGATCGGTGAGCCCTAAAGTGAAATAAATTCAAGAGAAAAATTAATCCAAAACTGAATAAGCGCCATCTATCGGTGTTTTTTGCAGGAGGTTTCGGCAAATTCCAGCTCTTCGCCCTTATTGCAATAATCTACCCGGAACTTCCAGGCGGGATCCTGGGAATGCTTCCGGTTTATGCCACCAGAGCGCCCGAGTACTGGAACTGCACTACGGAGTTGGACGGCCAGTTTGAGACCCTGCGGCTTCGGAATGAGCATGTTTGTAGCTGCAATGGGACGCTGGAAAGCAGTTCTTTTTCTATTGTCACAGAGGTAAGTTTTCAATGGCTCCAAACTCTATGGCTAGATTTGCAGATTTTCAAGTGGTGTTTCCGCAGTGGAACCTGGTTTGCGAATATGCTTGGGTCGCCGATTTCATTACGAGCTTGTTCATGACTGGGATGTTTTTGGGCGGATTTTTCGGGTCTCAGATTGCAGACTGGTGAGTCCTGAAGAAGTTTAAGGTAGATTTTGCTATATTTGATTCGAATTTATCATGCTTTAGGATTGGACGCCGAAAAACGTTGTACTTGTCCTGCCTGTTGACGTTGACCAGTGGAATCGCTGGCGGTCTTGCGACTTCAGCCTTCGTGTATGCTGGAACGAGGCTTGTTGCCGGCTTCGCAATTGCTTGTAAGTTGATACTAGAAATTCGAAAAGAGGGAAGGAGTTGACTAAAAAGCTACTGCTGACTTTCAGCTTTTTTGGTCGTTGGCGCCATCTACCCAATGGAATTCTTCACTCCTCGCTGGCGCAGTTTGAGCGGGACTTTGGGACCGTGGGGCGAAGGCATAATGCTTTTGCCAGTTTTCGCCATGTTTTTCCACGACTGGAGGACCTTGAGTTGGGTGTCTTCGTTGCCGATGCTTTTGATGTTTATCGGATTTCCGTAATGATCAATCTTCACTCGAATTTTGAAAACATCAGGAATGTCATTTGAAAATACGCTTGGTTTTCAGATTCCTACCAGAAAGTCCAAGATGGCTTTTGAAGAACAACAAGGTTGAGCAAGCGACCAAAACGCTCAACCAAATCGCCCGATGGAACAAAAAGCCACCTTTGGAAGAGCACGTGGTGGCAAAGCTCGCTTTGAACATGACGTCTCAGACAGAAGCCTCTGATGAGGGCGACGAAGTACCAACTTCAAAGCCTTCCAAAGCCAAGACCCAGCGCGGAGGCTTTATCCAGTTGCTGACTGATCGAGAAGCAGGGCTCAAGATCCTAAATTTCCTCAGCATTTGGTTCTCTGGCTCGTTGATTTACTACACAATCAGCTATAACACCAAGAGTTTGAGCGGGAATATCAACTTGAATATGGTGTTCCAAGGGCTGATTGATTCGGTTGGGTTCAGGACTTCGCCGTTTGTGATGGGCCTGTAATTAATTACATATTTTGATTAGCTCTTGAGATTTAAAAGAACTTGTGAAACTGAAGGTTTGTTTTTGTAGGCTGGGGCGGAAGAAGGCCATTGTGACGTACCTAACCTTGGGGTCGCTACCACTAGTTGGAATCGTCCTCATGGAACTTGAACTGATGCAAAAGGACAAGCTGGTAGTGACGATTTTGAGCTTGGTCGCCAAGTTCTTTATCGCTGGAGGCTGGTCTTCGATCAAGTGCTTCACTGGCGAATCTTTTCCTACTTCGTTGAGGTCGTCGGCGGTGGGTATTTGTACGGTGGCGGCGGCGTTGGGAGGAGTTTTGGCTCCTCAGACTATCTTTTTGGGAACCAGTAAGAGAATTTTTGATCAGACTATATTAGAATCAGAATATATGAAGGAAAACAGAAGGTTTTAAACGGAAAAATATTTTGGTTCACAGTAAATTCAGCGATTCCTTACTTCGTACTTGGAGGCCTTTCGGTGTTCAGTGCGATCATGTCCTTCTTCCTGCAGGAGACGAGCGGGAAGCCGATTTCGGAGACGAGTTGAGATTGTTTTTTACCATGGCAATAATGTTTTGGCATATTGTAAATAAAGTCTTATAGTTTACAAAAGTTGCGTTTTGGGAAATTTATTCGCAAACAAGGGTAAACAAACATTGCGTTCCCGCCACTTGAGTTTGAATCTCCTGGCCAAGGCTTAAAATCTATGGCTCATTCATGACGCGCTCGTTCCTGTTTTCCAGCTGCTCGGTCACGTGGCTGTGCCCAGCTACTGAAATACCAGGAGAAATGCATCTGTTCCTTGAATTGCCTGTAATAATGCCGTAACTTTTATGTTGAATTTTTTAGTTGAAATTACGTTGTCTTTGTGAGCATTTGATATTCGGAATTACAAAGCAACTTTTGTTGTTGAGGAAACAAGTTTAACGGATTTTGTTAATTGTGAATCTTTGAAGGTAAATTACTCTTTAAATTAACGAATGAGCCAGTTTTGGAGTGATCAATGCGTTGTAAGCTAAAGAAATAATTTCTTTGTTGATTTTGTTTTCAGAATAAGCTGATGTGGAAAAGTTGAAGTTGATTGCTGTTGGAATCCTGTAAACTCTGAAAGGTAACAACAACTCGATAAAAGGGATTTGTAATGTTGGTTGAATAGTTCTTGATAATTCATGTCGGAAATGATTGTTTTCAGAATCAGCTGATTCAACGAGAATGGCTGAGAAGGCTCCCGCAATTGGAATTGACTTGGGCACGACGTTATCTTGTGTCGCAGTGTGGCAAAATGGGAAAGTGGAAATCATACCCAACGAAAATGGACATCGAACTACCCCTAGTTACGTCGGTTTCACTCGGACGGAAAGGTTGATAGGAGATGCTGCAAGAAACAAAGTAAGTTTTGCACTTTCTTCTAGTGCAAATTACGACTATATTACTGGCATTCTGATGATCTTCTCTGATCGGTCATATAATATGCTTGATGTATCCATTTTTAGGTTGCCGTGAACTCTAAAAATACTATCTTTGACGCTAAACGACTCATTGGAAGCAAGTTCCGAGACAAGAACGTGCAGGAACTGATGAAACATTGGCCATTCAAGGTGGTAGCAGACGAAGGAGGAAACCCGAAGTTTGAAGTTGAGTACAAGGATGAAACGAAGCAATTCACACCGGAAGAAATCAGTTCCATGGTGCTGACCAAGATGAAGGAGACTGCTGAAGCTTATTTGGGATCCAAGGTCAAGGATGCTGTCATCACAGTTCCGGCTTACTTCAACGACTCTCAGCGCCAAGCTACCAAGGATGCTGGAGTTATTGCTGGACTCAACGTTATTCGAATCGTCAATGAACCCACAGCAGCAGCCATGGCCTACGGACTGTACAAAAAGCTAGAAGGAAACAAGAACGTGCTGGTCTTCGATCTAGGCGGTGGTACTTTCGACGTAAGCGTTCTGACGATCGGTCGAGGAGCATTGTTCGAAGTCAAGTCAACGGCTGGAGACAACCATTTGGGAGGTGAAGACTTCGACAACCGTCTCGTGAAATCCATCATGGACGATTTCAAATGCGAACACAAGAAAGACATGAGTACCAACGCCAGAGCCGTTAGACGTCTTCGAACCGCCTGCGAAAAAGCCAAGAGAATCCTGAGCTCCAGCATGGAAACTAATATAGTGGTTGACTCTTTGCATGCAGATGTAGACCTGGACCTTGCAATTGCAAGAACCGACTTTGAAAACCTTTGCTGTGACTTATTCGAGAAAACATTGGGTCCGGTTAAAGCAGCCCTGAGAGATGCCAAGTTGGACAAGTCTGCAATCGATGAAGTTGTTCTTGTTGGAGGTTCCACAAGAATCCCCAAGATCCGGAAGCTCCTCCAAGACTTCTTCAACGGCAAGGAACTCAACAAATCAATCAACCCTGATGAGGCTGTCGCTCATGGAGCTGCAATTTTGGCTGCTAGATTGTCTGGAAGTTCGATGCAAGCAGTTCCAGTAGTTTCGCTGGTGGATGTAATTCCTTTCTCGTTGGGCACTGATGTTGTTGGAGGTCGAATGTCCATTGTAATGCCAAGAAACACTATAATACCAAGCAAACGAACTGAAGATTACTACACGTGTGAAGACGATCAAACCTGCGTAGACATCAAAGTGTATGAAGGAGAACGTCCTATGATCAGAGACAACCGTCTCTTGGGAGAGTTCGCACTGGAGGGAATACGTCCAGCTCCTCGTGGGCAAGCTAAAATCGATGTCACCTTCGAGATTGACTGCAACGGCATTCTGCACGTAACGGCAAGAGAGGCCAAAACTGGAAACCAGAACGGCATCACCATCAAGAACAACAAGGGTCGCCTGAGCAAGGAAGAAATTGACCGAATGGTTTCTGACGCCAAAATTTTCAAAGCCGATGATAACAAGCAGTCAGAGAACGCTGCAGCTAGGAACCAATTGAAAGATTTTGTTTCGAGCATCAAACAAGAATCAGAAAAGGCTTCTTATCGAGACTCTAGCAATTTTTGGCAGTCCTACAAGAATATTACTCGTGAAAAATGTCTCGAGGTTCTGGCATGGCTCAAAGGAAACCCCAAGGCCGACAAGGAGGAGTCTGAAGAAAAGTTGGATCAAGTTCAAAAGGAGCTACTACCTGTCATTTTGAAGCTGAAACAAACTGATGGCGAGCCCGAAAAAGAAGCGGGAAGACCTTCCACTAAAAGGGCGCGTAAACGATGATCTGTGCAATTTTGATTCAAGATGTAGAACCTATTAGCCGGAAGTGTGGTCTGGAAGTTGTCTTATGGTTAGCTAGATAGTTTTATTTCATGCATGCTAACTTTTATTACCTAGATTCAGCAGTGTATTTCACAGACTTTGTACTTTAACATGTCTACGAATATGTACTCATTAAAGTTTACAGGACTACCCATGAGAGTTAATATCTTTCAGACAGAAGTTATTACATTTGACATTGACAACTTCGACGATCAGCTGAAACCGGAACTACATTGGATAACATGTATTTGAATGCCGATCATGACGAGTGTCAATACTTAATTGATTCAATTTACTTGTCACATTCATGAAACATCAAGCAGGTATATTCACTTGTGGCTATTAGCAGCATTCGATCCATATTTCGCATGTACCTCCTAGTCCGATATTAATAGGAACATCAACCGACCGATCCAATGTCTCAAGCCATCGACCAACGGTAGTTAGGTTTCAGTTCTGGCAGGTCAAGAGCGAATAAGTAAGTCAATATTTGAAAATGCTCACTTCAGATCACGTCAACTTCATTATCGCCGTTTTGGAGTACTGCTAATTTTTTAGCCCTTGTGGCTCTTTTCATTTGGAGAGTTTTGGTAGGAATTTCAGGCTGTCATTCTATTTTCATCAACATTTAAAATCAGCAATGCAATCTTTGTACATACTTGGAGTCCTTTCGGTATTCAGTGCGATCATGTCCCTCTTCCAGCAGCGGATACGAGCGGGAAACCAGTTTCGTAGACGATCTGAATTTGTTGTTTACCATGGGAACTTTTTGGCATTTTGTAAATAAAGTCATGCACACTTTAAAAGTCATCTAACGCGTTGAAATATATTTACAAAACGTTGCGTTCCCGCCGCACGAGTTTGAATCAACTGGGCTGAGGATTAAAATCTATGGTTCATGACGCGTTTCTTCCTGTTTTCCAGCTTTGCCGGTCACATGGCTGTACCGCTGCATCAAAGCAAACGCAATCGTTCCTGCAGATTTCATATTTTGTAATGTAGCCGTAACTTTGTTAATTTTGTGGTCTTTGTGAGCATTCAGAATTAGGAAACGCAACTTTGGTTAAAGTTAACGGATTTTGTCTATATAATTGTGAATCTTTGAAGGTAATTACATTTTTAAGTCAACTATCATTTGATAATGCGGGGTGCAAACTCATAGCGGTGTTTTGTATTGTTTGTATTGTTTCAGGAGAAGCTTATGCGGGATATTTTACAATTTCAATTGCTGTTGGAATCCTGTTAACTCTGAAAGGTAAGAACAACTTGATACAAGGGATTTGAAATGTTGGTTGGATAGTTCTTAATAATTCATGTCGGAAATGATTGTTTTCAGAATCCGCTGATTCAACGAAAATGGCTGAGAAGGCTCCCGCGATTGGAATCGACTTAGGCACGACGTATTCTTGTGTCGCTGTCTGGAAAAAAGGGAAAGTCGAAATCATTACCAACGAAAATGGCAACAGAACTACCCCAAGCTACGTAGGTTTCACTCGGACGGAAAGGTTGATAGGAGACGCTGCCATAAATAAAGTTAGTTTTGGACATCAAATAGAAATTTTTCATTCATGATCTCTTCAAAGATATTTTTCATTGTTCTTCTGGTATCCCTTTTTAGGTTGCGGTGAACTCCAAAAATACAATTTTTGACGCTAAACGTTTAATTGGAAGCAAATTTGATGACAAGAACGTGCAGGAACTTATGAAACATTGGCCGTTTAAAGTGGTAGAAGACCAAGGAGGAAACCCGAAATTTGAAGTTGAGTACAAGGATGAAACGAAGCAATTCACACCGGAAGAAATCAGTTCCATGGTGCTGACCAAGATGAAAGAGACTGCTGAAGCTTATTTGGGATCCGAGGTCATGGATGCTGTCATCACAGTTCCGGCTTACTTCAACGACTCTCAGCGACAAGCTACCAAGGATGCCGGTGTCATTGCAGGACTCAACGTCCTTCGGATCATCAACGAACCGACAGCTGCAGCTCTGGCCTATGGACTGGACAAAAAGCTGGATGGAAATAAGAACGTGCTAGTCTTTGATCTCGGCGGTGGTACTTTCGACGTAAGCGTCCTAACGATCGGTCGAGGATCCTTGTTCGAAGTCAAGTCAACAGCTGGCGACAACCATCTGGGAGGCGAAGACTTCGACAACCGTCTTGTTAGCTTTCTTATGAATGACTTCAAGTCCGAACACAAGAAAGACATGAGTACCAACGCCAGAGCCGTTAGACGTCTTCGAACTGCCTGTGAAAAAGCGAAGAGAAATCTCAGCTCCAGCCTTGAAACCAATATCACGGTTGATTCAGTTCATGCTGACATAGACATAGACTATCCCTTTTCAAGAGCTAACTTTGAAGAGCTGTGTTTTGACTTATTCAAGAAAACGATTGGTCCGGTTGAACAGGCCCTGAAAGATGCTAAATTGGACAAGTCTGCAATCGATGAAGTTGTTCTTGTTGGAGGGTCCACCAGGATTCCCAAAATCCAGAAGCTCCTTCAAGATTTCTTCAATGGCAAGGAGCTGAACAAATCTATCAACCCGGATGAAGCTGTCGCTCGCGGAGCTGCAATCATGGCCGCCACCCTGTCTGGAGATTCGATGGAAACAGCCCCAGTAGTATCTTTGGTGGATATCATCCCCTTCTCGTTGGGAATCGACGTTCTTGGGGGTAAGATGTCGATCGTGATGCCAAGAAACACAATCATACCAAGCAAGAGGACTCAAGAGTTCGTAACGACTAAGGACGATCAGACTTCTGTCAAGTTCCCCATATATGAAGGCGAACGTGCAATGACCAAAGATAACCGCCTCTTGGGAGCTTTCACGCTGAAGGGAATCCCTCCAGCTCCTCGTGGGAAAGCTATAATCGATGTCACATTTGACATTGACTGCAACGGCATTCTGCATGTAACGGCCACAGAGGCCAAGACTGGAAACCAGAACGGAATCACCATCAAGCACGACAAGGGCCGCCTAAGCAAGGAAGAAATCGACCGAATGGTTTCTGACGCCAAAAAGTTCAAAGCTGAGGATATCAAGCAGTCAGAGAACGCTGCAGCTAGGAACCAGTTGCAAGATTACGTTTCGGGTATCAAGAGAGATTCGGAAGGAGCGGCTTCCCGGGACTGTAGCGGTTTTTGGCAGTCATACAAGCATATCGTACAAGAAAGATGTATGCAGGTTGTGAGATGGATCAAAGGAAACCCTGAGGCTGACAAAGAAGAGTCTGAGAAGAAGCTGCATCAAATTCAGAAGGATCTGCTTCCGGTCATTCTAAAGTTGAAACAATCTGATGCAGGTGACAATGGTCCAAGAAAAGCAGATGGGGAACCTTCCACTAAAAGAGCCCGCAATGAATGACTTTTAGCTATTTTATATCTAGATTGGTGAACTGTTGAACCCGATGGTCACAAGCGTATTTTTCGATCTGACCAATCCAATGTGAATCTAGTTAGTGGTATTGTGCATGCGAACGTTTGTTACCTAAATTTTGTAATGTATTTCACTGACTTTCTACCATAACAATGTCTACGATTAAGTACAGAGAAACTTTATATAACTTCTCATGAGTTAATATCTTTCAGAGAGAAGTCAGTACATTTGACATTGACAACTTCGATGATCAGCTGAAACCAGAACTTTCGACCAACATGTATTTGAAAGCCGAACATGACGAAGGCCAATCTTGATGCAATTTACTTGTTACACTCTCGAAACAACATGCAGTAATTTGCACGTGTGGCTAATAGCAGCATTTAGTCTAAATTTCACATGTACCTCCCATCCCGGTTCGATATTATGATTCCAGTGTCTGAAGTCTGAAGCCATCCAGCCAAATAGCTAGTTTCCAAGAAGCAGGTTAACAGCGACTTATAGTTAAGTCAATATTGAAAATGCTTACTTCAGGCCACCTCAAATTCAACATCGCCGCTCTGAAGTACTGCTCACTTGTAGCACTTTTACCTCTCAAAATCAACAACTTCAAGAT
>JAQGBJ010001885.1:0-19883 GCA_034698345.1 Sphaeridia pumilis
GCCTTGTATTTTTGCCATTTACTTGATCCCCGCTATAATTTACCTTTGAGAGTGTTTCCATTATATGCTTTTTCATCCTGTGCTTTTTGCCTTCCGTACCTGTCTCTCTTGTTCAGCCTTTCTCAGTAGGACCGAATACAAAGGCAATGGTTCAGAATAGAAGAAGGAAGAGGAATATGGATGGTTCGTAGTGGAAGACACTACTGATTCAAGGCAACTTGTACAACCTCCACGATGCACTCTACCGACAATTTACATCTGCCATTTCTGTAAAGAGGTTCCTTCTTATTCGATTGTACAGGTTGTGTGTGTGTGTGTGCTTTTGGCGGTAGCCAAAAGAGTTCAAAACTAGAAGTACAGTCTCCAACTAACTGAAATTCAGGTGAAGAGTGTATACAGATGCCTCCAGAATCAGCACGACACAAAATACAAAGAGACACTTTTGTGAACTAGCTTTGCCTTGAGAAACTTCAGATGCTCAAATATCCTCTTGTTCTTTTGGCACGGTGGCCTATAAAACATGGTCGTTCCTTGTCGATTGTGCCTCTGTAACGTGTGTATTTGGCTGACTTAGCTGAGAATATAGGTGTTGGTACGAAACTGAAGGATTTGTTTGAAAGGTGAAATGAGAGAACTGCTCCTGCACTTATTGAAGAAACTGATGGACAATGTCGGAGACGTGGGGAGAAAGCTATATACAACAATAACAATCGTATAGGACTCCCATCATCATGCCGGTACAAAAACTGCAGAGGTTAACTCTTGACGTTGGCCAATGTATATAGCTTTTTAGAAACCTGCTGCTTTCTGCTGTTTCGTCGTCCCGTGTTCCCGGACTTCCTCCATTACACCTTTTACTACAACACAACGGTCCGTCGTGGAGTCCCAGTCGAAGAGCAGTTGAGCTTTCTTGGATGAAACCCCCGGGTTACCATCCTGCATCGGCATTCTTTCACCAGCTTCAGTGGGGTGAGGATGGACGAAGGGCCTTGTCGGCGTGAGTCAAGTCATGCTGTATTATTTCAAATGTAGTACGGCCTTGTGTCCAATAAATGGCAAAAAGTACAAATCCAAAAGTAGTAGAAATATATACATAGTGGGTTCGAAGGGAATTTGAACTCCAGCGCTATATATAATAGCAACAGCTACTAAGTCCTCGACACACGTCAACCAGATTGGCTTCATAGTGAAAAGTGTGTCGAAGGAGTGAAAGGGTTGGCGGCGGCGGCCGTGTATGTTTTTTCGGTACTTGGTTCCTTGTGAAAAGTTTGTCAATGATGGGCTCTTCGCCCAGAGACAAGCAACTTGGTAAGGAGATTCAGCAGCAACAACAATACGGCGGACATGCCGGCGGAACATTTGCTCAGCAACAACATCAACATGGCAGTTCCAGTTCGGGCAGTGGGGGTGGGGGCGGGCGTCAGTCAAAATCTAATCCGAAGAAAGTGAAAAACTGTTTACGGATTTTCCTGGCTCATCTCTTTTCGCATGTCGGTCTTTGCATTCTAATTGTGAGTTATGCTTGTGCCGGAGCTCTGCTCTTTGAACGACTTGAAGCTGACAAAGAGCTGGAAATACGTGCAGCGACCAACGCTACCTGGAGTCAAAATATCTCGAAAATTCGAAGAGATTGTGTCGGTGAATTATGGAATATAACAAGTGAGTTGCTGGAAACTATACAATTTCCTCTTGTTCTTCCACCTCCTCCTCCTCCTCTTCCGTATTTCTTGTCAGCCCTTGTTTTGCATGCTGAGAGTCGAGTCCCGACTATTCGGCGGCTCTAATACGACATCATCAATTGTCTAATGTGGCTTCACAGCTATGACGGCTCCGGCTCCGTCTGTCACACTTTGCCGACACATTCATGTCAAAGGGTTGTGGTAGTAGTGCCATGGCCGCCAAGTTCCGCTTTCGCCACAAGTTCCGTAGTCGATGATGCCAGGAGTCAGTGGGAGAGGTGTGTAACGAAATTATGTTTCCACGAGAGAGCTCCTCCACAAGTCATAGCAAAGTGTATTACAATTTAGGTCCAACAATAAAGGACACATTGTGTCGTCGAGGGCGGAAAAGGTGCATATTTCCAAAATCCACTTGACTTGCTTATCGTCCCCTGTCAGACTATATATACTATGTACATTGTAATACATGCGCTGGGGATTTTGAGCAATTTTATGCCACATGATGAAATGGCGTGAGATACCAAAAAGGATGATTTAGGCGAGTATATAATGAAATATAACCACGACGACCACTTATAAATTCAAAACCCACCAAATTAGTCGTAGCTTGCACTAATTCACTTAAACGTTTGTGTGGATGGGGAAGCTGACAATTTATACAGTCAGTCAACTTCATAGCTGTGGAGGAATACCATTAGTAGCAGAAATTCTCATGTTTTGGGAAAGTAGAAGTAGAAGAAAGAAGTCTCCCAAGGAGTTTGTTCTCAATCTGCTGGATTTGTTTTAGCTCGATCGGGCTCTTCTTCTTTTTCTTGGTCCTCATCAATTATAGGCAGCGAAACTTTGTGATCGTAGCTCTCTTTGACTAAAAAACTGAGTCCCCACAACTTCTTTTCACCCAATTCTTTTTCTTAAGTAGCTGCGGCTTTCCATAAGCTTACATCATTATTCCCCTCCTTAAAGTTATCAAGAAGGTCCTCTCCTTTACCACCTACCTTTATATATATCTCTTTTACAAGAAAAGCCAAAGAAGTAGGCAATTCGCCAACGACCATTTAAATTCATTCTTTTCCAATTCAACTCTCAAGATGTATACAATCCGACCAAGTTTCTCTCTTGTTCTAGCTTTCTGCAAAAGTCTTTTACTGCTTCATCAGCAAAAGTAAAAGTAAAAGCAGCAGCAGGAGCCGCAGCATTAGTAGCAGCTATTACAAAAGCCACCAGTCCAGTCGGAACAATTCACGTTTTAATGAGTCCTATACTGTTTGCCAACATTCCTTCCAATTTCCATCTAATTTTCAAATCAATACAAGCATAATGCCCAAGTCCAGCCCACTCTGGCCATGAGCCTACGGCTCGACTCCGGTCACGACGCTTCATCACTGACATGGCCCCCTAGCTTTAATTATAATCAATTGAGCCCGTCGCGCTTAACCTTTTGTTTTTAGTATGCAACCCTCATATATGCGTGTGTCCGATAGAGAAACTACACGTTTCGCATTTACATTTCCTTCACTATAGCTTTTGTCAATGCCAAGAATACTAAATGCAGTTTCGTCTCGACTAGGAGAAATCTTGTTGTTTTCCTCCCCGTCATTACAAGAATCAACTCAAAAGCTAAACAATGCCCGTCGAGGAGCATAGTCGAGCTGCCCGGCTTTGTTCAGCTCTTCATCTAGCGGCAGACAACAAATCGGCGAGAAATTGGAATGCGTTTCAAGTGTTTTTTGAGGTTTTCCGCTACCCCACTATCTGGAGAAGCAAATATATTACACAGTGTAGGAATTCAACTTTCTCCAAAACCACAATCCTATATTGGGATTATTACAACAAGCCGCAAATGAGCACTTTGCGGTTCGTTTGTAATTTTTATATGCATGGCAGCTTTGGTTAGGTTGGGAGTTACCAAAGTAGGAGCCTCCCAACCAACCCTGTTGAACTTTGCCAGTTTAAGAATAATATAAGATACTGTAATAGTTGAAATATGACAGAATTATAATTAATACAGACAAATGAAGGAACAGAGGCAATTATTCATCCAAGGTATAAATGCGACCCACAATTTAAGAAATGACCCTGCACCCTGCAATAATCACTTCTTGCTCGAAACATTGTGTTGCAGTGGAGCATGCCAAATCCTGACGTCAGTACGGCTTTTAGCTGGATCTCCACAGCTTCATCTCGAATAGCGATTCCCGCCGGAATTGTAATCCATTAAGCTTCAAGTAATCCAGACCTTAGTTACTGTACACAAAAAGACTTGCTTTCAGTCTCGTGGTTTCCTTCTCAGTTTCTTGGTATGCTGAACCCAGCAATTGTTTCTATCAGAAAAGCAACAGCAGCGTATTAATCCAGTAATATCCAGTCTGCCTGCCCCACATTTTGGCAAACTCGGCAATTCCGACTGTTCTGCTGGAATAAAGCTTGATGTTGTTTAGATATTTGGATGCAAGCATATATATATATAAGGATGAGGATGATAACGCAAGACCAGCAAATTAAATGGACTCTCTCACCATTTCGTGGTT
This sequence comes from Sphaeridia pumilis, assembly GCA_034698345.1. Classification (NCBI taxonomy): domain Eukaryota; kingdom Metazoa; phylum Arthropoda; class Collembola; order Symphypleona; family Sminthurididae; genus Sphaeridia; species Sphaeridia pumilis. The sequence goes on from JAQGBJ010001885.1 coordinate 4,208, forward strand.
AACATTAGTTACATTTAATTACGCTTGTTGACAGGGAGAATCGTATGTGTAGGAGACAAATTGGCGGAAAAATATGATTCTCATTCAGTTGACTGGCTGGCTTTATATGACTTGCTCCTCCTGCCCGGTGATGTAATTTCACTTTGTCCGCTTCACTAGCGAGGAAGGAAGCTGATGAACCGAAATTTCGACTTGCTCTTTCTCTCTCTCTCGGTTTTAATCACAGCACACAAATGAATTAAACAGGGGGATTGCGTCCGTTGTTGGTCGTGAGAAGAGCGGAAGACGGCTGCAATTTGAGCTTCGGCTGATGAGTCCATGAGCGTGAGATCAGTCAGTAAAACGGGGAAATAAAGAGATTCGACCATATAACTTGGTAAGGAGGAGGAAGAAGAAGAAGAATAAAAGGCAATCCTTCTTGACTCGGATGTTATTAGTAATAGGAAAAGGTGAGACCGAGAGAAGAATCAAGAATCGGCAGAGTCCCTTGGCGTACGGCTTCCGCTGGATGGTGACTGACTGTAGGTACTTGTTGGGAGCGTGTACCAATCCCATGTACCTTGGACGAGAATTCGATTCATATAGCAAAGATCAAGAGGATGATACGGAATGAAGCTTTATTTTTCACCAAATGTTTCCCTCTCACATACATTACTTTCCCCACACACACACACATGTCTCCGCCGACTTGAGACAAACTCACCCTTTGCTCCCTGGTCAGACAGACACAAAAGTAGTCAAGTAGTAACCAACAAGTTTTAGCTCCAGTGGCGTGAAAAAATCACTGTTCTTTTTCACTAACTCTTTTTTCTTTTCTTTGTAATGCATGAATAACCCACACGTTACCCGGCTCTCGTCCGTTACCCGGGCTCGGCATTTTTAATACCCGGAAAAACTTTTAACCCTCCAGCCGCTCAAGACGCTTCCACAAATGAATAGGCTCAAGTCTTTTTCTCACTACCTCCACTCGACTATCTGCCTCTCTGTTCTTGCTTTCCTTGTTTTAATTTCAAAATCTTTGTAAAATTCACATTACTACAGCTTGTTATATCCGCTCGTGTTTTAAAAAGTCCGACTTTTACCAGCAAAAGAAAGTCAAACCCCAAACCAGAAATATCCGGGTTGTTAATGTGCTCTTTTGTGCTTCCTGTAAAGGCTTTTTTCTATGAAGTCACGGAAACCCTCATCAGCAACAAACGCTCTTTCAGAAAATCAGTCTTATGTACCTATATATACGTACAATTGTATATCCTTTACGGCTTTAGTCGTCCAACAGCCACTGCTATATATATAATCTAACCTTTTGTTGAACGGAAATCTTGTAATGTTTTGTCATCAACGTCACATCTTTCCCCGACACTTTCACCTTCCTTCATTAAGCATATAGCCGGTCGACACAAGGCTAAAGCAATTTATAGAGACAACCAGTCAAACATCAAGCGTTGAACTACCTATTCACTTCATGCATGGAAAATTAATAACATTAATACATCACTCAGGCAGCGCTGAGAATGACGCCAAAGTAATTGTGTCAAAGCCAACAGACATTCCTTGTTGAATCCAAAACTCTTGTTTTTCCATGGAACTGTATGGCAAAAGTTTTGTGTTTTGAGCTGAGCTTTTAGATTCAAAAGTCAGCCGAAAGTATTCAGAACCATACACAGCCAGTGCTTTTTAATTCGTTTTACCGGAATATGCGATTCTTCTAGAGGAAATGTTGCATCCTCGGCATGAGGTTCAGTAATACACTTTTGAAGGAATAACGAGAAAGAAATTAATTTTCACGCTGATACTCATCCCATTATGATGTTAGCATTGAGAAAAAGTTATTCAGAAACCATGAGATGTGCGTTAGGGTTGCGTTAAGGAGAAAAGAAATTCAGTGAGATGCCGGTCTTTTTCCGCATCCCCTTTGATCTTAGGGCCGAGGTAAATTTACTTTGCCGAGGTTGTATTAGCAAACAAGGTGCATGTCTATGCAGTATGTGTGTTCACTTTTACTTTGCATTGGCGTCATCAGGGCAAGAAGACGGGTATTATTCTTTGCGTGCTCCTGCTCCTTTGCAAGAAAAATTCCAACTTTTTCTAGTACCACCGCGTCGAGGAGACCAGAAGGAGAACGTCATATAATAGCTCATAGTTTTTGGTCGCATTTTTAGCTCTCAAAAGGATGCTTGTTTTAGAATGGATTGCACGTGGTGAAATTTATCATAATTTCACCTAGCCTTCTCCTACCCCTCGGTATTTTTTTCTGTCGTCGGCTCTCAAAACCCCATGCTATTAATGAGAGGATTTTTGTTACCTGCACCAAAATGTATCTGTATAGGCAAAAAACGTGAGCTACCTCCATTACCAAAACCTGATCTAACCCTCAAGCACAAAGGCTATGGAGTTGAATAATGATTCCAAACTTGACAGAATCTTCTTCGAGGACTGAAGTGGAGTTCTTGAGGTTAATTAGTTCCTCACTGTTAAAAAATTGTTGACTACCAAACAAGAAGATGCAAGGCAAAATTGCCGGTGAAAATTGTTCAGTTGGTGCATCTATACTAACTTTTATTGATTTTTTACGGGATTGTGAGGTATTTGGCTATTGTGTAAAGTGCAGCAGCTCCTGCCATAAACAAGGGAAATGCGTTCAGAGCAAAGCTCCAGACTCAACAACAGAAGCTTGAAACTTGATCATTAGGTGGAGGTTGAAACTTGAAAAGTGTCTGACTAAAAGCGTTAAATTTGCAGAAAATTTTCCGTATGTTCGTGACATTTATTCAAGTTTGTGCTACTTTGACAATCATCGCCAACAATATCAACTCACAAGAACAATGTGTTAATTGAGCAGAAAGATTGCTTTTGGGGAAGCCCATTTAGGAGGCGTGCATACGAGCAAAATGGCTCGACTTGAGAAAGTTTGGCTTTGCCGTATAATGCAGTTGCGTTCACCAACTCAACTGACAAGAATAATAGGATAAAGAAAATTTTCTCTCTTTGCTTTCTCCCTTGGAGTTTTGGTGAGAAGATTTCTGGGATTCCGACCACTTTTATGGCATCTTAAGGAATCTCTGTAGTTTTTTTGTCAGTTTTGAATGAAACTCCCATATTCACTGCCCAATACTTTGAACTTGCAGTATTTTTGCTCTGTCCACTCCTGATCCCGTTAGAGTTCACATGAAATACTCGCCGTATTTGATGAACCAGGGATGGTCTTTGCCATATTGAGCTTATGGGCAAACAAATAGTTGTTTTGATCTCCCCGCCCATCATTTTTCTTGCGTCTCTGGAGTGCATTTAATATTGTGTGTGCGGCGACAACTGTTCGCCAGCTTGTGTCCATCTCACGTAGATCAAATTATCCGGCTCTTGTGGTTCCCCCCAAGAGTGTCTCTTGTTTTCTCATTATCTTGCCCTGTGGTCCATGGGATTTTGTCCGTTTCAGCTCGTCCCATCCGTCGCCGCTAATGGTCAACATTTGTCTTTTTTGCTCCATTAGAACAAGTGCATCCTCTCTTGAAACAAGTCCTGCATACAAGTTGCACACTTGAGAGGAGGGACAAGTTGTGATTTGGCAAATTCTCACCTCGAACGAGTGGCGGAATTCGCTCACTGTCTAAAGAGCGCTGCCTTATCACTTTTGTTCTACCTGCTGGCTCATGTTGTTGCTGTGGAGAAAGTTTGATTTACCAATTTTTCTCGGGCGGCTTCCTTGTTGCAGCTCAATCAATTTCTGTCTCGCTCGTGCGTTCGTTACTGTCACTTTCGTCGCCCGTAATGAGGATGAGCTAAGCACCTTTCCTCTCTCCTCCACCAAACTTGACAATTTTTTCCGAGCTCTTTTCTCCATTTGAAGCTTGTTTTTCCAGAAAACTGAAACCCTCGCGCCTAATCACTGTCATCACAAGGCGGAACCTCAAACGAAATACGATACATGCGTCTATTGCAACGAAACGACGACGACGACGACTTTTGCTTTCCACTTTTTCACTACCACACCAACAATTTGATCCCAAAGCCCCGTTCCTTTATGTAGGAACGAAATACAAAAATGACTCGCTTGTAAACAAGCGACGAGTAATCTAGAAACATGTCAACGTCTTCAATCAATCAGGAGTTTTGTGTGCGGTTTTTTCGGCATTGGATATCAGGTTCTCTATTATTTTAACCAACGGCCATCAAGAAGGGATGATTAGTAGACACGACGATGGTTGTGACAAAAAATCTTTACTTGGATCACTTTTGGTATGAATTTTCAAGCCCAGTATTTATACATGCGGCACAAAGTCCACGCTTCTTGAAAATTCGAAAGGAAAGAATGGGTGCATATTATTGTTATGGCTATCATAATCGTAAGAATATGAAACCATGGTAGCATTTTTGCTATGGTCTAAAGACATTTGCAGTGCTATAGCGCACCTGGGATGAGTTAGATTGCACTATAACTGCATCGGCGGTCGGCAGCAGAAGCGCAACGTAATTGTAACAAAGGGTGAATTTCACCTTGTATACAGCAAAAGCAAGGAATTAAGTAAGCAATGGATTCAGTAAAACAGCTTGAAATGCTCTTGCAAATGGGATGTTGAAGTTTGCGAGGGGTAAAAATATATATGTTAGAGTTGTTGTTGCTCTTTGCTAGTCCAGAAGAATCCAGGTGAAGGCATTTTTGAAACTGGAGAAGACCATCTTGGATGTTGTTGGTTCATGGAAAGTAGTGTGTCCCAAAGCACAAATACATATTCATGTAGCGGCAGTATCCTTAAGGATTTCAAAACTTGGAGCTTTACGCAATTTTATTTAGGCATGGAGCAACAACAACAATCATGTAGCCCATCCATCCCTCGCTCCTCTAAAAACCTGGAGAAATTGTAATTCTATAACGAGAGACATTTCGGTCTTGTTCTGGCTTCTACTTGGTTTCAACGCCACAGTGTAGTCTCGCCTCAGTCAGCTTCATTCGAGACTCGGATGAGATAAAATGATGACTTGTCCTACTACTTCTGACGAAACTTTTTTCTTGGTCGGGAATCCAGTTTCTCGTGTTTACATTTTTACCAACGCGTTTCTCTCACATACACATGGGATGAAGGAACTATGACACACGCTTACATATTTCCTCTATTATAAATGCTGTCAGACTCTTTGAGTAAATCTTAATTCATGTGTTTGCAGCAACAAGCTATATACGCATGCATTTCTCAAACAGTGTTTGAATTACGCAAAGATGCTGTCTGCCACCATTTTATCATTTCTACCACCAAAGGAAATGCCTCAGAAAAAGAGTGTAGTTTTTTCCGAAACTTTTTTCCCCAAAGAGGCCTCTCTCTAAGTTAGTTGCGTTTGTTTACGAACGGTAAGGAATACCTAAGGTATGCATTGGTCGCATCAAGTTCAATTGTTGGTTTCTTTGCTCCGGAGCCTGGAGCAGTTTAGCACGTTGATGAATTCCAATGTTGTGGTTTTGCTGCTGTTGTTGTCCGGGAACTTGTTGTTTTCCTAGGGGAAAGTAGCTGTGGAAGTCTGTGTGTGTATATACGTGTTTTTCCTGCCGCCTTGCTACTACTACTGGTCCATAACATTTTGGCGAGCCATTATTTTACACTCGACTACTACTATCATGTTCATCCAGACAGACATTTTACTTTACCGCATCTTCCTCCACCAACCAACTTTCCGCTGGAGAAAGTAGCCCCCACCGCGTTTCTTTATTTCATTTACGAAACAAAGTTGCTTCACTTTCCGCGGCTATTCACAATCGTCCCCCGTGGTGCTTAAAACTGTCCTTTTCTATTCCACTTTCTTGGACAATTTTTCAGGACACGAGATAAACTTAGTTGAACGAATACAATTACCTCCTTGGATACTTCCCTTCAAGTCGCCTCTTTTTCTGTCTCCAACAACTACTTTCACACTTGGTTTAACCGACCTTGTATTCAGAGGAAGACTGCGTCAAAAGAGCACTTTGAGCTGCAATTTAAAACGCCATCATCTTTATGTTTTGCCATAAGCAGCTTTTTAAAGGTTGCCACAAATTGTGCCCGTTGATGAACTTTGAATCCGCAGTTATTTCATAGCCAATATCACTTGACAGTCGATATTGCCAAGTCTCGCGGCTTCAAGTACCACTTGTTCCGTATAATGTACTCCCTTCATGACTATTTATACCTGAATGGCAATCTGGTCTCCTGCGATGTATATGAAGTAGCAAAATAGTTTTTGTTCTTGTTGTACTCTGTATAACGATATACTTACTGGAGGCTGCTATTCTGCTGCCTGTTTTATCTCAGGTCCCGGTGGCATCGTTACAAAGTCCTGAACTTGTTTCTGTCACCAGAGCCCGTCGACAAGCAAAACAAGCAGGTGTGTGCGTAGAGCCGTAATTAAGGAAATCTCTTTGGGAGTTGATAAATTGGTGGGTTTACAGGGATTGCAAGGGCTTGGCTCGAGAAACTTGTTGGCGTTAATTTCGGAACTTGTGTCTTTGGTTACTTTGGTAGTTATGGCCTGGTATGCGATGCTGCTGCACTAGAAATGCAACCTGAAGGCTGATGAAGAAACAACCTGCTGGCCCCTTAAATTGTGTCTATATTTGTATAACAATTTTTGTGTCTCCACAGTAAAATTCAACGTCTTGTACGAAGTCAACTGGACACGTTCAGTGGACAAAATTTTAAAAGTATTTGAAGACAAGGTTGCCAACACTGCGGCGACGGACGGTTACCTGGCTTTTGAAGATGGAGAAAAGAAAAAGAAATGGTCTTTCAGCGGTAAGTTTTGTTGATTCCTTTAATTAATCTTGTTTCTGTACCGTGTCACTTGCAGCAATGTCTTGTAGTTTTATTATTGCTATACGTGAAACAGTTTCGACAGTGGCAGGCTGCAGTTTTTTAATACAGAACACCCCCTCAAAAAACCCGTTAAACTCAATCAAGTTGTGTATTAGTCATCTGTGAGTTGCGTTGAGGAGGCTGAGGAAAATATATGGCGTTCAGCTTACATAACTTTCACGCAAGACGACACGTCTGATGGCATGGCTGTGTGTATATTGTGTCTCTCCTGCTGCGTCCTGTCATACTCGATATTATATTTCTTGAAAACTTCTCACACCAACCAACCCGCCAAGACAATGCTAAATAAAAGACGACGACTGCTGTTAGTTTCTTCTCGTCGGCGTCGCCAACCAACTAACAAATACACGACATAGTTTTACTTCATAGTAAAAGTGTTTCCTGCAGAATGTCTTGTCGTTGCTGTCTTTTTGGGTGTTAGCTGATTTTGAACAAGCCATGTTCCACAGGCTCCTCGCTTCGCTTACACACACCTTCTTGACGTTGATAATTTAAAGGGCTCAGGGGACTGTTTCACGAGCGCATCAGATACACTTTTGGTCACTGTTTCTCATTCATTCCATTTGCTCCACGTCATGGAGCTTTCACAAAGTATTTGCTGTAAAAATTATCACCCTTTCTTCAGATTGCGTCCTGTATAAATCCAGCCTATGCTGCGCGCGTACACTAAATATAATGGAAATTTAAAAATTGGTTTTTGTTTCCAGGGGCGCTTCTGTATGCTGTCAGCATCATCACAACGATAGGTGAGTTGGATTTTTTATTCACTTTCCCTTGCATTTGTCTTATTGAAGGGATCGACTTGTGGATTGAATCTCGGTTTCCTGCTCTGACTTTGAATGATGGTTTTGCTGCCTACTATGATGGCCGAGGTTTACAGGTTGTCATATGATTTATCACGAGACCATTTCCCTTGTCATATAATCTTTCGCAATAGATTTGTAGATAAACGGAGGGCTCTGCAGCTCTAGTAGTGGTTCAGTAGTACTGCAAAAGTGTACTTTTGAGACGGTAATGCTTTGCTACATGAAAAGTGTCTCCCAAACGTCTTTTTGGTGTCATCACATTTTACTCACATTTCCATTCTTTTTCAGTCATTTTGATCCTCTGTGGATTCCAAAAACCGGATTTTTTGACTGTGAGTACATGCGGAGCGGAACCATATAATTTTATGCTATGAAGACGACGAACATGTGTCACTTTTTAACACCCATCACGACGATTTGGTTGCCAAAAATCTTAGTTCTGCTGCTCCAGCTTTCACTTACCCCTTTATTTTACGGAGCCAAAAGTTGAATGCTAACATGCACCCTCCGAGTCCATTTGGTTCTTTTTACATGTGGTGCTTTTCCGTCTCTCTCTCTCTCTTCATCCCGGCTCATCTAACATTTATCAAGGTTGGCCTCTCCGTCGAAATGAAAGGATTTGCTGGATTTAGTGTATGCAACGCTGCGCGGTTTCCTGAAACCGAGTAGCAGCAAAAGGGTGCAGAAAACCTTTTCATCTTTGACTTTGAATCTGTCGTCGAGAATTTTTTTACTGGATTTCAACTTTTACCACATATGCGACTAGAGGACACATTTTTATATTTACGAATACCAGAAATGCATTCAGGAAAAAATACTCAAGAACAAGCAACAAATGTGCTTCAGCTGCTGCGGAGCTCCGATTGTAGCAGTCACCTACATTTTGGTGTTGCATATAACAACATTAATGGAATCCATACGTATATGTATATTATCCAATATGTCCTCTGGAACAACAATAGCACAACGCCAAAAATTTGATCAATATACTACTTTACCCTCCGATAACACAGTCTGCTGCGAACTTTGAAACATGTACTGGAATTTAGAGCTTTCGATCCATTAAGCCTCGCAAAATTGTGAGAGTGTGACCAGTACTATGATACTATGACCATTTATACTTCAATTGGTTTCCAGAACATATAATTGATCAATTTTGCATCATGCCCACTGAGAAAATAAATTTAGCTCTGGGGTATGTTGAGTTGGGGAAAATACAGCTAATCATATGGCTGGATGGAAAGTCAAAAGATCCTGTCGTCAAGTACTTTTTGGTTGATCTCTCCCGATGTCGGAGAGCAAATTTGTACGTAATGCAGGGCATGTCTGCAATTAACAAAAGTACAGTCGTTTCATGTTCCCTGTCCTTACACGTGTACCTCGTCATCTTGCCGTGGAGACTAAGTGGAACTAATGTGGTTAATCCCATTCCTGGTATATTATCAGAAGTATCTAATAGAATAATGACGGGATTCGGCAACTACCCATAGCTGGATGGAACACACGTGTGTGTTTGTAAACAAGGAGATTGAGTGGTTCAAGTGTATCGGAATGAAAAAGGCGGAAATATATGTACAGACAACTTTTATATTGTATCCCAAGAAGTAAAAGTTGGAAAGGTCCGTCATAAAAAGGTGCTATACGCCAAGGGCTTGGAGAATGTAGCACGGAATGCAAGAGAAAGTATGATCCGTCCCGTTTATATGGTTTATGCCGGTAATTTGCGGCCGGAAAGCCTTTAGCTGTGACTGTGCAATTGGGAAAAGTTTCTTGGCTAAATTACAAGGGTATGCAAGTGTTGGACGGGGGTAGAAAGTAAATTAACGACTCTACTCTATTACATGATATTATATCAAATAAACGAGACTGTTTCCCTTCCCACCCACTTTCTCGGAGACCGGAAATGTTTACAGGCGGAATTTTCTGGCTTTTGATGTAACCACCATCACCTGCGACTTGTAGCGGCGGATATTCTGATAAAATACTGGCTAGCACACGATTAAGTTAATACGCTTTCAAACTTCTAAATTATAGTTTCAAAAAATAATTGATCATCATTGTTTCTTTGTAAACGCCTAATTTAGCCAATCCCTCTTCTCCAGTTCCAGTATATACTTTGGACTCGCTCCGTCAAGTACGTCCATAGCTGCCTTGAATTTGTTGTTTAAATTAACGATGTCGATTTTTACGGCCTAATCCTCCAGTCGAACCTTTGGAGGACCACGTGGATGACTTTGAGCGCCGTAGAGTGTCAAGCCGTCGAGTCAGTCGTTTTGAGTTAACATTCAGTGCTTATATTTTATGGGCGTTGGTCCAGCTTTATTTTCAACAGATTTGCAGAAGCTATCATCGACGAGATGGGCTAAATCCTCTCGAGGCATAAGGAGCTCCAGAACGTTAATAATGAACATATTAGGCATTTTTCGGCACAGCTCTTTTTGTAAATAAACTCGTTTTTGAATTCAACTCCTCCTTTTCCTCCAGCTATTTCACTACAAGCCAAATTCATCGTAATTGTAGAACATATAAGTCTGTAGATTTGCTACAGGGAACCCGAAACTTTGTTTCTTGAATTCTCCTTTTCGATAGGTATCCGTCACTTGAGAGATTTGCAGCGCCTGATTTACTTTTAGCATAAAACATACACTCTAACAACAAAACGCGGTGGCAGTTTTACGTACGCAGGGTGGTACTTTAAGTCCACAAGAAGAAATAAATTGGGAAGTCGTTGTGGAATTCTGTGCGGAACTTGTATATATAGAGATCTACACACAACTTTCTTGTGGGTTGTGTGCGTAGCGAAAAATTTATTTACCAACTTGTAAAAATTTATTTCCCTAAATTTCCTTACCTTTTATTCCATTCCTTCATTCATGGTTGTTGGCGGCAGTTGGTATATATACACAAGGATTTCGTATGTGTAGAAAAAACAGTAATTCTTGTAAAAACCACACATTGTGTCTGGTATTGGATTTGGTCGCAATTTCAATTTCACTTATGCTTTCTGACTGGGACAAGGTACAACCAGTCCAACGTATCCTTTAGCAAAGCAAATATTTTCTCATGTCATTCTTTCCGAAAGGGATTTTTTAGACGGCCATGTACAGATACTATATTATACAAGTAACTCGAGTTTGTCTATACGCTACAAAACTTTCGTCTAAACCAAATCCCCGTCCTTTTCATTCCGTCTAATTCAAACAGTTTGTCTTTCGATTTCTCTACCCGGAAGCCATCGTCATCATTTCTGTGACGGAAAAGGTTTCTGAATTTTTCTTGTCAGCGGCAGCAAATAATGTAATCCTTCAATTTCAAATTCTCCATTACCTTTCCGCACCGCCGTATTTCTGTTGCCTAATCGGAAAAGTTGATCTTGGCTATTCATCTTCCCGTCGCTCGTCGACAACCATTCCCCACAATCCCCATAAAAACTCCTTGACCACATTACACTCAAAATTAACCCTTGAAGCCTACAAAACGTGGTACTTGTATACTAAATGTCAGCCAAATGTCATTCCGAAGGGCCTTCATGTATATGTGTTTACGTGTACATCTTTGTCGCTGAATACCATTACTTCCGCTCCATTCCCGCTTTTGTAGTACCGCCGCCAGCGAGTCCAGAAAACTCCCGGATTTTGTATAAAAATCCGGTGAAAAATACCGTCTGCTTGCTTGCATACAGAACATACTAACGATTTGGTGTTACTTTTAAGACCAACCTGTGGTTTTCACACTTTAAGCAAAACTGTTCAACTATGCGGTTGCAACAAGGCTGTACAAAGTTTCTTGGAATCTTGTTGTTTACGTTTGGACAGAGAACAAAAATAGCCGAGACTTTTGAACACATGAATTCATTCATGGTCCCTCGGCCACTTTCTAGACGTGTGCTGAACCGGAGAATAAACCCATGTTTGTTCTCCTGCTTTCCCTTCAAGTATCTCAGTAAAGCGAAATCTCATTTCCACAAGTATCTTTGTGGTGAAACCTCTTTATTGTAACGACGGAAAAATGTTTTGTCCGGATCCGCCTCTCCGACTTCAATCTGCATATCAATTACAAGTACGCAAACCTCACGAGATAACTGCTAATACAACTAAAGCATGCCATGGTTGTCCGCCTCTTTCTGAATAAAAAATAAATTGCCACCAAAATAACAAAATAATTCACCACCAACTTTGTCCGTCCCCTCTTTTTCTTCTTCTTTTTCTTTCCTTAATGTCTCATTGCTATTAGAATTACACCGGTGTTTTGGAGCCCGCCACAGAAAAACACTACCAACGCTCCAAGTCTCCCTGTTAAAAACCCTACATAAACAACAATTTCATCGGTCCTCCAGTCGGAAGCTTCCAAAGTTGCAGGTCTTCAAAAAAGAATCTTTTCCTTCTGTGCAACAGCAGCAGCAGCAAGCATTCACACACACACACGTTTGCGAATCGACTCTCCGAATACAGTATAATAAAGCCTACAGACGACGTTCTGATTCCAGCAATCTCATCGTAGCCAAAGCATTCATTGTCCGCTTTAACAGCTCTCTTTGTACCCGAATCACGTTCCCTATGTTGAAAACTTGCTCAGTCAGAATAACCAGCAGGAGCGTCAGTTGCTGTGAGTCTACTGTACTTCTGCTATCGCCACTTTCTCCGCACACTGATATGCATTCAAGGAAAATTAGAACAAATAAGAAATAACATTAGATGTTTATGTCCACGCGTTAGTTCACACTATTCTTGCGTTCATTTGGAGCAATTCAAGCGGCAATAATTGAGCTGTTATAGTACTACAGAGGACGGCGGAGTGTGCGTTTGTTTACACCAACTTGGTTCCTCAGCAGTGCTTTTCAACCATCCTGGAACAGCGCTTCCGGCACGGAGCCATTATACCAATTACCGGCTAATTAAAGTGTTATTTTCAATGTCACAGTATTTCACCGTCCCACTTAATTTTCTCTACTCTTCTTAAACCACGTCAATTGTTCACATTTTGAGCAAAGGTCCTGCTTCATTCGTATCAAGTTAATTTCTGCAATGGTTCGCCTGGTATTCAACTTGTGGCCTTCTCATTTACGTGTGCACGCTCACACTCGGGGCACCACAACCCAAATACATGCTGGCAAAAGTGATGACGACGGCCGCAAATCCCCGACGTGGCCACAACCACGGGCCAAATCCCTTGCTCGCCTCGCTTTCAAAATTTCTTGGTTCAAAAATTTCCCTTGCTTCCTTTTCGTGCTCAGAGGCCCAGCAATTTATCACAAGGGATTTAATAAGTGAAAATGTAGTTTCCTCTGTTTGCATACATTTTCGCGCCTCGAGGCCCACAAAAGAGGCACGAGCGAAGGAACTGGAGGAGTCCGGATATTACTGAATCACGACTAATAATTGAGCAATTATTCACTCGCCTCCAGGCTTTCAATGAATTGAAAGATTGAAAGGAAGGTGCCAACAGGATTAAAACATGCGAAAATACTCACTTGCCGCCACATAGTTTTGTGGTAACAAAATTCCCATGAGCTGCTCAAAAAAACAAATACATACAAGAAAGACCGTATATAGGTGTATGTACTCTGACATGGACTTGCGGCAAAACTTTTCAAAGATAACCGAGACTGGCGCTATTTTTATTATGAAAGCGTCACTCATTTGACGACTACGTGTAAGCATGTATTTGCTGACCAAGTTTTCAAGTTATACCGTGTTGGGCGATAACGTTTACTTTCTCCCTTGTCTTCCTTGTTTATTCAACTAATTACCTTTTCTCCTGTTGCTCACTCTGCCAAAGAAAAGAAAAAGACGGAGAGAAGAAGCCGTCAATTTTCATGCCGGAATCCATTTTGGACTTTCCCGGACGGGCATTAAAGGGCGTGAGTCATCCGACTGCCGTAATGCAATCTGTGTGTCTGTCTCCCGGGCGAGAATGCAGCGTGTTGCACATATGCGTTAATCTGCTAAACTATGTATGCAATGTAAATTACGTGAAAGCAAACAGGAAGTAGCTGAACCGTAAGAGCGATTAATACGGCAAATACCGACTATGATGAGACGGGATAAAAGCCCAGCTGAGACAATGACTGTCAGCGGGATAATTTCCTCAGCCTTTTCCTTCTCAAGAGCCATTTTTGTTGGCTGTATTGATTTTACTACTAGCAAGGAACATTATCAGAAGCTCAGTTGGCAACCCAGCATCGACCCATAGCTCATGCTTTTTTTCTCTTGTAGTTTTTTAAGTGTCCAAATTTAATTACTTTCTTTGGCTATAAGAACAAGTTTTTTAGAGCGCCGTCGGGACACGGAAACGTCTTACCTTCCTATGCACGACTGGTAGTCGGACCACTTTTTTGGTCCTGGGGCCCACTTTTATGCAAAAACATTTTCGCTACTAGTCGTCTTGTCTTGTGAGACACAAAGTTGCTCTCGTGTTTTACATTGCCGATTAGGAGCTGAAAACTTTTCTCCTGAGGAGAAAATTAAAAGTCCGTGTTGACTTTTCCCCAATTCTCGCGGTATAATATACATGGCTCAAGAGCTTGAGAAAAGGTGGTTTATTACAGGCTTTATAAAAACTGGTTCAAGGGATCATGTCCATGTTTTGCGGGAAGCGACCAACTTTGGTGGTCACTATTATATACGGCAGAATATTTTTTTGATGAACTACTGACGAAAGTTTTAATGGTGCCCACTCGTTGGATGGTGCCAATAAATCTCTAGTTTTATTACATTTTCGTGCAGTTGAATTAGGTTTGTTACAAACAAGTGTCAAACCACTTTACGTGTCCATTGTCTTTTAATGTCAACTACCCAGCAGTATTTTGCAGGCGGCAATTTATGGCGTTTGTCGCCAAAGAACTTCCTGAAACAAAGTTACACGTAACACGAATTTCCTTGATTGATGCACGATGCGCCCTTGAGCGATGGTATCATTGATCGCGGTGACGGCAGAGAGGTCTATAAATTCCTGTGATGATATTGCATGATCCATGTTTTATGGATGGATTGAACCAATTCAATTCATTTCACACAACTTGTTGGGAAGAGAACACAGAAAAGCGTTTCCGGGCGAAAAACCACAATTTCCTCTCGGACACATGTTTCGTCTTCGAGTGCGAGGTTATATATATACTGTATAAAGATCGTCAATACAATATTTTTTAGCTGCTGGTCATCGACCGAATGAAATTGTTAAATAAATCCTGGTATCTGGAACGGAACTATGTACAACCGAAGCTTTTCAAATCAACCGTATGGTCTAGAACTCTGATTTCAGCCAAAATTCAAAAATATCATTTCAGAGACTGGTGCAAGCAGATTCCAAAAATACTTTCAGTTAGTTGCAGAGGCTAATTTTGTGCTGGAGTATTTGAGAGTACTGTTCATATTGGGTAAACTTGATGTTTTTGTGTCAAAGTTTGAAAGTAAGTGACATTTTTTGGAATGATTTCTTTTTGCAGGTTACGGGGATCGGGTCCCGAAAACGGAGAAGGGGAAAGTGCTAACAATGTTTTACGCTGTGATAGGCGTTCCGCTTATGCTTCTTTGGTTATCAAACATTGGTTCTCTAATGGCGAACACGTTCAAGTTTGTGTATTCACACGCCCGATGTAAATCTTCGTCGTCGTCAACAGCAAAGCCCGTCCATAACAACTGCATCGGTAGCAAATCCAACCATATTTCGTCCACGTACAACCACAACCACGTGCCCGTGTCCACACAAGTAAAGTATTCAATCGACCAAGACGTTTGTGAAACAACATTGATGCCTCTTCCCTTAATTAACGAGTCCGCAAGACTTTCGCATTCGAGAGAATCGGCTTACATGTTGGAACCTGATGCCAAAAGGGTGAGTGGTTTCCTCCAATTTTTGCCAAATTTGTAAACAATTATACAAGAAGCGCATGAGATTTGCAGAATGGATGGAATACGACCGCCGAATTCTAAATTGTCCGGTTTTGGATTGTATCTGTGTAGGTGCTGCAAGAATGTGCCGAGTACAATTTGTCAATGTGCGATGACCCTCGAAGTCGTCGGGTGCTGCACCAGC
>JAQGBJ010001886.1:0-19883 GCA_034698345.1 Sphaeridia pumilis
TTGATCATCTTGGACCTGGAAGGAAGTATTCAGCGACAACTGGAGCAGCACATGTGGCATTTTTGCTTCAAAGGACCATTGCAGCATTTTATGAAGAATGACCCTGCATTGTACCATCACTACATCGAAGCCGGAATTGGATCTTACTTGGGATTCATTCATGACGTTGGTCTTCATTTTGATATTCCTTTTGTTCGGTAAGAAGAACTGTTGTAGTAGGAATTTAACTTGATATTGTTGTCTGTTGTGTAGTAATAATCTTTTTATGTTTAGGAATAGCCAGCAAGGTCTTCATGGAACTAATTCTGTTCCGAGCCGATTGATGCAACATTCACCACCAAAAGGAGCAATTTACTACATCCTCCAGAATTCCTTGATCCGAGTTGGAGATTTACTGA
This sequence comes from Sphaeridia pumilis, assembly GCA_034698345.1. Lineage (NCBI taxonomy): Eukaryota > Metazoa > Arthropoda > Collembola > Symphypleona > Sminthurididae > Sphaeridia > Sphaeridia pumilis. Next base: position 399 of record JAQGBJ010001886.1, read on the forward strand.
GATACAGAAGTAGTTTGAACGAAGCTTTGAAGATGTACGAGAAGGCTGTTTACCTGTGTCCTCGTAGTGGTCATCCCTACAATCAGATGGGCAACGCTCAAACACTGCTGGACAATAATACAATCGAAGGACACTTGACTGCTATTTACTACTATGCCAGAGCTGTTTCCGTCTCGGATCCGTACGTTGATGCGCAACGTAGCTTGGACAACCTTATAGTGAAAATTCGAAGGTGAGATAAAAGTTGAATCTTAACTATTTGTGTATTTGTGCCTACTAATCAACAATTGTTCCGCAGTCTCCAGCCAACCTCGAAAGCTGAAGAATTTTTCCAAACATTCCTGCAGTCAATTGCCAACCCACAACCGATCGTAGCATCCCATACCACTCCATCCCTTGTGTCAGTTTTGTCTCCGTTGATAACTAACATGTCCGTGTCAAACCTGCAGCTGTTCCGTTTGATTGTCATCGCTCTTTGGGCCTGGAGACGGGAGTCTAGCAAGTCGCTACTAGCTGTGGATTCAAGTGCTGAAAATATTATCCTGGAGATAATTGCAGCATTGTTCAACTCTCTACTTCTTGCTGCCAATGCATTTGCGGATCCTTGTAGCTTCTTCGGCTTGTCTCACTGTAAGTGCAAAACTCAATTTTACCTGTTGATATTATCAAATTTTGGAATCAGTAATTGAGCAGCTTGAAATATTTGGATCACAGTGAAAATTCTTCTTGACTGGCTGAGAGTGAACTCTTCATTGGTCAACAATACTGCATTCAGAGCCAAGTTGCATGTTGGAAACTTGTGCAACTTTCTGAACCGGTTGCTAATTCTGGAGAACAAAGTATGTGGATTGCGGTCGAGAGAAATCGAACGAATCATTCTTCCTGAAGAGAAACGTTTGCTTGGATTTCTGCCATTTTGTAGAACTTTCGACAATCTTACGTAAGTTTCACTCACTCCTTTGACTTCTTTATGAATAATCTGGTGCGGTATAAATACGAATATTGATTTGATATGTGGACCTTTTTCAGTGTTGTCATGGAAGAACATGATCCTCGGATTGCATGGGTGCGAATCTACCGAATTCTAAAATGCGCAGATAGCCTTTCTGAAGCAAGGTTGAATTTCATCCAGCGGCAAGGCGCATCTGGCTTCTTCGCTGAGTACATCATCGGTACTTCGGCTGTGGGTCAGCATTTATTGCAAACTGCTCGGTCTGTCACAGCCCATCGTAATGTGGCCCTGCAAAGCATCTTCAGTATGGGTCCTGAAACGAAGTACCCTACCGCCCTAAGCCCCATTGCTGCTATTGGAGACACTGAACCAGAACCTGCCCTACCGATTTCATCGCAAACAACGGACATGAACACGACTCAAAGCCCTTTTCGATATGCTCTTCCTCCCTTCGCATCACCTTATTCCGTGACATCTAGCACGAATGATGATAAACATGGTAACACTAACATTCCAAACATCTACTCTCCATTCGGGAATGTAACCGGCAGATCTTCAGATGTCTCGCCTATCTTCGGACGATCTTTGACTCCGTCATCGAACAGAAATGGTTCATTCCAGATGCCTGAACAAGACAACAATTTCTCTTCTTTATTCAGTTCAATTTGGACTCCCAGACAAGGAGGTACTGATGATCGGAAAGGAGGGGATGGTTGGAACTAATGCATAACCTGTAACTGACGTTAATTGCACGTGATGAGTTGTTACCTGCTTGTCCTGAAAATCCAGTTTAGGCCTGTAGCTAGTGTTTACGTTATGTTATCATTAATGAAACCTATAATTAATTTTCGTTATTTAGCTTTTCTGCTCTACGAGTTATACCACCTCGAGAAATTGGTGTGTATAGAACTTGTGTGGTATTACCTAGAGAATTTGTTATAAAAGTACTTGTGTTCGTCAAAAATGTTTTTGATCGTTGGTTCTGTATGTCTTTGAAAGTATCACAGTAAACGAGTGATGAAATACCGATATACATAACGTTCTTTTCCCTGATTTTAAAGATAATCGATGATTAGACATAACAGCACCAAAAACTGTTTTGATACTATTTACTTCAGGAATTTGTAATGACAATAATTGTTATCGCCGCCATTATTTTACACGTATGCGAGAAGTAATCTAACTTGATTGCATGAAAAAAAAGATTATACAAAGTGCGTACTTCTTTTACCCAGATACGAAAGTCTCTTACCATAGATTACATTAAAAGACAATGACATTATTTTCTACAACGTAAGTTCTGAATCTGATGTCGTTGCAACTTCCATGACATCTTCAGAGCGTAATTCATTGGTTGTTCGAGACAAAGCTCCACTAATTTCAATGTTATCGTTGCTTTCAAGTATACTATCGGTCGGATCCAAGCCGGCAGACATAGATGTGATGGACCTGGACAGCACAGGTTCTATTGACTCCTTGATTTGGTTATTAGCTCCTTTAGGATCCAAGTCTGTGGCCCATGAAAAATGCAATAACGCCTTATGTGTATCACCTTTTTTGGAGTAAACCTGGAAACAACATAAACAACAGTTACTTGAGGCACATTAACTATGTAAAAAAGCTCGATTTTATCAATATTACCTTAGCAATAAGGAAGTAAACTAAAGACTCTTTCGGTACTATGTGCTTCAGTTCTTCTAGTTCTGCAAGGGCCTCATCCAGTCTATTAACAGCAAAAAGCACAGATGCTCTGTGAAATTTGCAAAGAGGGTCACTCGAATTATTCTTAAGAGCTTTTGTGAAGGTTGATAGTGCTTTCTCAGTTCTGTTCAGAGCATGTTGGACCTGGAACAGACATATTAGTCATTTTTCAGCGTTAAAACCTTTTCATACACGTTTAAATGCTACTTACAACTCCCAAGTGACACAGAAGCACGGAATTGCTTGGGTGTATACCAAGCGCTTTTCGGTAGTAAACTTCGGCTCGCTGGTATCTTTCTTGCTTGTAGAAGATCATGCCCATCCCGTACCACGCGTTATAATGGCGAAAATCAATCCTAGCAGCATTCCTAAAACAACGCATGGCTTTTTCTAGTTCTTCAGTAGCAACATATTCATGCCCTAGCAGAGTGTAACCATAGGCACAAGAAGGATCCAACTAAAAACAAAGTTTCAGTTAGATAACCAGGACGGATATAACCAATTACATCGAAAGTCATTGCAGTACATACCTGTATCGCTCTTTTGAAAAACTTGATTGCGGTTTCGTGTTCTTTATGAAGACTGAAGCAGTTACCAGCAGTTACCCAGGTAGCCACATTGAATCGTTCGTTGGACATTAAATCATGAGTTAGCGCGGACAATTCGACTTCCCTTTGAAGGTGCCACAAAGATGTACTCAACCATTCCAGTCCCTCAACTCTATGAGGCTCACGATCCCTCATTTGAGTGTAATACCTGCAAGAATATAATCAGTGAAAAACGAGAAGAGCCACAACAATTACTGTGCTTTGTAGTGCAAACTTACTGGATAGCGCTTTCGTAATCTCCTAGCTCAAAAAACGCTTTTGCGATATGACTTAGAACCCAACCGGTATTATACTGTGTAGTTTTCAGGGCCGTGAGGACATCGATAGCTTGACGGCACTCAAATTTGCACAAATGAGCGTAACCTTTCCCCAGCTCGCGCAACAGAACCATCAAGCCCTCTGAAACAAAAAATAATGTTTTCTTGTTCGTACAGTATTCCACCAAGACGTCAGCTGAAAGCATAAACACTGAAAACTGGTCTACCTGCTGATTGTTTCTGGATCGCAAGTGCATGCTCCGCCACTTGCAATGATTGATTATTCACTGCAGGAGACATGAGCTGTGACATCTTTTCGATTGGTGGAGGGGTACTAAAAAGGCAGTCTCCTCTATCATGGTGGTCTGGATGCACTCCCATGCCGTCAGATAACTGTGAATTCTTCTGATTTTCATGATAAGTGGAGTTGTTATTGACGAGGTTGTTAGAAGTTACTGTCGCAGATCTTGATGCCCTTATTTTGTTCTTCCTGTTTGGAGACTTCGAAGGTGGCATTCTAGCTTTCGCAGGAGTTTTGCTATTTTCCTACAATACCAGAATTGTCATTACTATAACATTCTAATCATCAACCATTTTGTGTGCAAAAAGACTACCTTCACTGAGACGTTCGAATTTGAGAAAAGCCTTGAGCTCCTTCGGACGTTGGTAGTTTGTGCGTTTAGGGGTTGTTGTGCCGTCGGAGTCGTCGTCGGAGAATGATTCATTAGCAATGACCCGGCTAGCTGTTGCTGTGGCTGCCACGGGGGTGGCACACGTAAACAAGGCTGTTGTTTATTTTATAATAACCAAATGTTCACTTTCTAATTACACCCAATAATCTTAAATGTGCAAAGACAGATTGACTATGTGTGCCCAAACCAATGTTCTTCTCATAGGAAAAGTTTGGCTTTCTTGAACTCAATTGAAATAATAATGAAGTTACACATACCTTTTTTGAACGCGGTTCCATAGATTCGACAGCAGATGGTGAGCATAACATCAAAAAAGGAGAGATTACCGATACGGAAGAGTTGTACGTGTCCGGTGTCGTATCGATGGGTAAAAATCCGAACCTATTTGTAAGAAACATTTGCTGGTATCGATGTCGTGGATAACTAGATATAAAACCAAGCAAGATTTAGGACTACTTACGAGGTGGCGTGATTGGTCACAGGAGTGCTTGTAAATAGGTTTCGTGATTTTGCCGGACGATTCTTGTTCGACGGATGCAAGACTCCACCCACATCATCAGCAGATAACGTAGGTTTTGCAGGGGGATTCATTGCTCTTTGAATGGGAGTGCTATGAGCAGGTAATATACAATCTTATCAAATTTGACTTCTTAACAAGAAAAATACAAGACACAATGACTGTACCTCAACAACTTTTGTGGAACTTCGTTTGAATTTACGTTGCAAACCCCGATGACACCTCCTTCCAGGTTAGAACCGTTGACCAGAGATACCACCGTTTGAGTTCCATGACACATCGAAAAGTTTTCCAGGTGCCCCACCTGCAATAAATTAACGTTGTTAAGCTGACCAATAACCAGCACATGATACACTATTTAATTCTCAGCCCACCTGGAAGACTGCCGCAGGGTCTAGGTTCTCTCCCATATTACATATTCGACTATATGACTCCCACAAGAATGGGTTAAGCTTTAGACTACGTTGGAAGGCATCTTTTGCTGCTCCTATTCTATCAGTCTGAGCGCAAACAGTTCCGTAAATTTTACAGGCAAATGGGGAAGAATCGCCAAACGTTCCAATTATAGAGTCGACCGGATTCTCTTGCTTTGCTTTGGTGATGCTTGTGCTTGTGAGAACGCTCTCAGCTTCTGTGAGTCTGAAAAAAGTAAATTAAATTCATAAGTCACTGCGCTATGTATTTCAAGCAACTACTAGTATTTAAAGTTAAAATTGCTATTACAGCTAGACTTACTTGTTCAAGTCCATACAGCATTGTGCTAGCAAAAACTTGCATCGAGAGTTCAAATTAGTGACCAGCCCCTTATTCTTTAGAATTGAATAGCACTGATTCTTTCTACTTGATCTATAATAACATGTGGCCAACAGAAATAGAGTGTCTTCAGAATTCACTGCAAAACAACAAACAAGGCATTACTCTCTTTGTGTCGAAAGTTCAATCCAGTTAAACCATAGCTTGTTAAATTAGCTCACCTTCAGCATGAAGCCTCTCCGCAAGAAATATAGCGTCGGAGTAAGCGTAATGATTCAGACAGTGCCAAATGGCAGCCTAAATCAGCAAAGACATAATCATTAATTTAAAATTAAAAATCGTTGCTCTGTAAAACAATAAATCCATTGACCAAATTGTTACCTGAATAGGTTCGTGCACCAGCATTTCAAGCTTGACCAGCTTCTTCTGAAATTAACACCAAAACGAACCCTTGTTCGTGTTACGGGTTGTAGACAGTGATGCAACCACAGTTTGTCTCAACCTGCAATGTACACCCTCAAATCGATGCTTCCTGCTTCGGTAAACCATCCATCCGATCTGTAATGTTCAAATCAAATTAGTATTTAGTATTAGCCTATCAGGAGCTGTTATACACTTACACGCCCCAACACATAACCTCCTGGTAGCAAATATTCTGAACTGGTTTTGATCCAGGTTACTGATCTTAATATAAACTTCCTATTCTTCTTAACTTCTTGAATTTTGGGTTCTATCAGCTAACACATGTTCTAGGTCAACAATCAATACTGTTTACACATTTCTTCAGCCTGGATAGGTTCATTCTGTGCCTGAACAGCTGGAGACAAAAGTTCCAAGTGGACATTCATCCATTGTAGTTTTGGACAAATCCCCAAACCACTAGCTACATCAAATCTATTTTGTTTCTCCAATGTGAATGCTGACTGAGTTGCGAAACAATTTACGAATCAGTTATTCAAAAACTTAACTGACTGGCAGAAGTAGCAAATATTCTCTTCCTATGTACACTACCAAACTTTTTTCACTTAATTTCGGATGCGTTAATGTTTACACTGAAATTTCACGATAGATTTTCAATAGTTCTTACCACTTTTATTTTTACGTTACTTCTGAAATCGATATTAAATGCAGAATGAATGAGCAGAGGATTTCTGACTCTACACAACTAAAGAACTTGAATTGACCCAACGATGCATCTGCACTTATGGGCTGCTGCTTAATCATAAAACCTTTTGCATCAGAGTCGCAGAACATTCACCGTTAAAACACAACAAAATCTGCTATACCCCTTTAACACAATGAGAATTTCTCACCGTATGTATGTCTTTTACAGGATGTCAACACTTTCTGGGCTGCACGTTGTGAAGTTACATATTCAGCTGAACACCGAATGTGTTGATCACTCTGTATGTCCTGCAAAAACATCTCCCCTTGAAATCCCCACCCACCAGCAACGGAACGCCACATTGCATACAAATAAGCAGAAAGCGGACCATCGTTGGGTTACGAGCGACCTAAAATTGTCTTCCGTGTGTCTTCTCTATATGGTTGCTAGGTATGTACTTATGCTTTGTATGTACTGATAGGGACTAGTTATACCAACAGAGGTATAGCGCTGTCCCTTATGCCGACATTACTTATGTATGTAAGGCACAATTCATTGGAGCTCTGCTCAAGACTTTTCTAAGCGGCAAAATTCAAGTTTGTCGCAACACGTGCGACGAGGAGCAGCCAAACACGGCGGAATTTCTAAAATATTTTCGAATTAGTTTTGTTTACAAACATTTTTGATCCGAAAACTTAAACTTGATTCAGGAGATTAAATGAGCAGTTCGCGATTGTATGCTTCCTAGGCTTGTTTGTACTAGGGTCGATCTTAACGCATCTTGTAGTTTTAGCGGTACACCTGGCAGGATCCAATTTGTGTTCGTTTTCAAATGGTAAGGCACTGTTCGGTCAGATAAGTCGGTCAATGAAACGATCACTGATGAAATTTTGTTTTTGCCGATAGGTTGCTGTTGATTCCATTATGGGCAAACCGAAGCAAAGTCCCAAGAAGGAAAGCCCTGGTGCTTTAGAAATGAAGGTTCATGTTGCGAATGTCAGTGCACTCCAGTATGACCCGATCAGTAGTTTGAGCCTGGATGTGGAAAGAAAGAAGTTGGCTTTATTCAGGTATTGAAACTAGTAACTGCTTGTTTGTGGTGATTGCTGAAAGAGACAAAAAGTTTAGCGAAATTTTTGTGACAGGTCTGGCGATAACCCTGTGATTGAAATATGGGATTTGACACATCAGCCCTTTCTACAGTTCTTTTTGACTGATTTGGAAAGTGTGAACGGAAAAGTTTCGGTTGAGGGATTGACATGGGCCCGTGGAAGACTCTTTTCGTGTGGACTTCATGGTTTCGTTATTGAGCACGACTTGGCAAATCGAAACATGAAGGTATTTTGTTTGTCTTCTAGAATGAAAATAGACATGGTCGTCGCCCTTCTAATTGTTATGTGTTTATCCCGTTTAGAAAAAATACACTGCAACCTCAGGGCCAGTTTGGAGTTTGGAAGCTAGTCCGGATGGGAACGCCATCGGGGTAAGTTTCATGAAGAAAATGCCTTTTCACTTTGGGAAGCTGTTCTAACCATTATAATGTAATTCAGGCAGTAACAGAGGATGGATTTATCAATATATTTGACATTTTGGATGATGAGCTGCAGTTCCGAAAAGTTCTTGATCGTCAAGAAGGTATGATGTCCACGCCAATTAAATTCCCTTTTGGCTGGCTTGGGGTATGAAGAACTGCTAATGATGAAAAATCGTTTCTGTAGGTCGAATTTTATGCTTATCGTGGTCTCCTGACTCAGCTCATATAGCGACCGGGTCTGTGGACAATATCAGATTGTGGGAAGTTGAGCGGGGACATGCAATTCAAAGGCTCAGCGTTGGCAGATCAAAGAAAAATGAAACAATCGTGTGGTGTGTGAAGATAATTGAAGATTTAACTTTGATATCTGGAGATTCAAGGTAGGGAAGATACAGCATTCTCTAGTATAGTTTCAGTTTCAGGCAAGGTAATTGTATTGTTGCCTTTTCATTTCCAACAGGGGTATTGTGAGCTTTTGGGACGGGAAAATTGGAGTCTTGAAGTTTAAAGTTGTTACGCATCGTGCGGATATTCTTTCTATGGCAGTATCTGCGGATCGTAATTTTGTTTATGTTGCGGGTAAATTATACTGAATTATCTGTATATTCGTTTATGACAAAGTTCATCAAGTACATTTTCTGCTTGTAGGTGTGGAGCCCAATATAGTTCTTCTGCAGCGAGCTAACAAGACTTGGGTAAAATCGCACGAACGTCGAATTCATACGAATGATGTCACTTGTTTGGAAACTCTTGGGGTGAAATTAATTTCGGGAGGTTCGTTAGATTCGACTGCGTAATTGACCTCTTAATTCCACGGCTTTACTGGGAATTTCTCACTTTTTCAGGATTGGACTGTGATTTAACAATAAGTACCCCACCTACTAAGAAAATAAAACGACAACTAGTGAGCAAATATCCACCGCTGAGACAACCACCTACCATGTTTACATCACTGGAGTCCAAACGAGTACTAGTGCAAGAGCCAAGAGGGATGACCTTATGGAAATTGCCTGAGGGCGGTCAAGAGTGAGTCGATCGAACTCAGCTGACGATTAGGATGAAGCATGAATAAAATTCTAAACTTTTTTTCCTAGCTTGACGAACCTCCTGGATTTTAGAAGTTCCGGCAACCAGTTGGTGTTTTCGTCTTGTCTTAGTCCAGACGGAAATTACTTGGTTTACAGTACATGGAACAAAGTTCATTTTTTCCGATTGGCAACCATCAATGACGGATCCGTCATTCCAGCTCGCTTGAAAAAAGGGACAATCAGTACTGAGACAGAAGAAGAAAGAGAATGGGAGCCGCAAAACTGGTACACGGCATTCATTGGAAATAACAGAGTACTTGCTGTGACAGCAGATGGGTCTACGGTGCAAGTGATGGAATTGCAAAATGAGAGTTATAGCGTTGTGTACGAAGCAAGTATGGAGTCACTGATCGACAAGTCTGGAGTATTAAGTCTCACTGCCACAGAAAAAGCTGCAGCTTTATTGACGTACTGCCAAGAAGTTTACGTCTTAACTTTCAAAGATGACTATCAGTTGAATGAAGTCCTTAATGTTCCAAAGTACACGTCACCTGTCACAAGCGTGAGGCTACACGAAAATATGCCCATCCTTCTCTGTACCTACGCGGATCATTCGTTTAGACTTTACGACCGTATTTCAAAGCGAATCTTGCATCAGCAGAAAATTGGGGAATCAGCCAAAGTTGAAAAACGAAAGAAGCCGGAAGTGAAAGCCAATTCTTGTTCTCAAGCTCACTTACCATGCCAGCAACCTCTTTTAGGAGCTGCATGGACGGCTGACTGTTCAACCATAGTTTTTCGAGAACTCTCCAAGCTACATTTAGTTCAGATAAACCCGAATGCAGTCTGTAACTCTGATAGTCAACCCGGTCCGGGGGGGAAACGCAGAAAATTGGAAGGGACGCCGGTAAAGGGCACAAAGGCTCAAAGTAATGATAGTGAAGACGTAGTTGTTAGCGAAAAATCAGTAGATTGTCAGAATTACAAGTATGTATCACATTTAGAGTTTTTCGGAACTAATTCAGATTTGTTGGTATTTGAACTGAAGCCGAGTACTCTAATCAGCAAATTACCTCCAGCATTCGCTAGGAAACGGTTCGGTATGTAACTTTACACTATTGACTATACACATTTAAATGTTCTTCGTAAGACTTCTCTCGTTTGATTGATTTATTTTTGTTGACATGACACAATAATAAAGCGTCAGCTGAGGATCGGCTGAATCATTCGTTCTTGTTTAACCCACTTATATTGTGTTCTCTCTGGCGATGTAGTTTGAACAAGACGTCTACTACGGTAAACACCGTAAATTTCTTCCACAAGACGAAGCTTTGGAGGCATTCGGTTTGCCGTTGTAGAGAACTTTTCCAGGTTTCCATTCCCATTTGCTGATTTCCATCCGACAATTTCTACAGAACACAGTTAATACAAAATGAATCTTTTCATTAAAGAATTCGAACTTTTCGAAACATGCGATCGTATTCAGCCTTGTAAAAATGTAAAAATTTTCCCAAAAGGTTTTCCGAATTGTATTATCTTCATATATAGGATGACATCGACTTTGGCTGGATACGTAATGTATATGCTGAATGCTATAGACGCTTTTTTACCTGCTGAAGTTCTAGGGTAGGTGTTTCCAGCATGTAGTACATTTCCAGCACCATTATCAGCAAACGGCGATCCAGGTTTGTAGTCTTTATGCTTAAAATTCACGATTCAGTCTGATTACCCTCTGACGGTCAACTGGAAGATCTTACACCGAATGTACTCACTTGTTCTTCGGGGAGCACTTTTGATTTCTCCGGCATCAGGTGTCTCCACTTGAGTTTCCATCGATTTTCCAGTAACTTTTCATGTTTTCGGAGATCCTTTCTGCAAAATGTCGACAAAGTTGAGTCAGCCTACATGACATGGTAGAGAGTCGAAACTAATGGCACGGTAATTTTGACAGATCAGCTGCAGTTCCTAGTAATTGTTCCCATGCACAGCATACAAAAAGCCAACTTACCCCAGCTCGTTGTGGATGGCGGGAGAAAGTTTTGGAGGTTTTCGAGATTCGCCCATTGAGCGCCGCCAGGAGCGTCAAAGTGATTCCGTGATACGGACACTTGACTTGCTGTTGTCGTGGCGGGTGTCTTGTCTGGGCAGGTTCCACAAGTTTCCAGTGTAACAAAGCGTAACAGTTTCTTTTGTCTCCGATTCCACAGTACTTCCTTTCAGTCCTGTATTAAATGTACCTGCTGGCTGACTTAATTTAAAAAGGTTTTATTTGGGAAACAGACTCGGAGTTGTCTTACTATACTTCTGTCGTTGACGGCCCTACTAGTAACACTCGAGTGAGTACAATGAAAGTTAAGGGTTTTGTGGTGTGGTGGTGAAACGTGGGAGAAAGTCACTTTGGATCCATCCGGCTCCCAATCTTGCTTACCACCACGTTCGCCTCACTTGTTTCAACTTTGTTTGTTTCCCTCGGGTACAGGATATATATTGGCATTGTTTGCTTTCACCTTACTTACACCAAGCTTCGTAAGTTAGAGCCAACCGGAGCTCACGGCCAGACTACAAGTAGCGGTCGGTCGAGGAAATATTTGCTCAAGGTATACAATGGATCCGTCGATGGTACCGCAACGTGCACGTCACGCAGTCAGCCAAAAATCATGTCTCAATCACGCTCGCACTTTGCAGTGTGCTTGGTCTAAACAAATTTTCGCTATTGACCTCTATTCTACTGACCGAATGCCTGGAAGAGCGCCGTCATTTTTCTTTCTTGACATCCATTGTGATCCTTTTGATTCTTACACCGAAATCAATACTGAAATTCACACATGATGAATCCATGCCCGTCTTCTGCAGGTAAACATAATTCGTATTCTGTCCGATCCAGCTTTTCGCCTCTGGCCAAATACTGTATCCCTTCGAAATGATTTGAACGTGTTCAAACAGTATTTTACAATTTTCAAATGTCACACACACATTTCCTGCTGCATATGAATCATATAATGATGCGCCACTACCATTTCTCTCTGGACTTCAACTTTCACCCGCGATTGCCAAAAAATAGCTGATTGTTTGATCGATTTCGCTGTCGGCGAACCACACAATCAACAAACTCCAAATGCCAAGTTCAGCCTCCTGCTGGCTGAGGTTGTGTCGTTACCATTCTTCGAACTCGCGTTCTATCTGTCGCAGTATATTGAACCAAAAATCTCTGTCAGCGAAGACCTCTGGCCATCGCATGACAAAAATTCAGAAAAAAACGTTAGTTTAGCCGGGCCGCTAGGCGGTTTATTCGATCACATTTATAGGTAATATTTACACGCTCGCTCAAACGGTTCTTAACTATATTATATACGACGATAACGGTTTCTTTCGATCACTCTCCCACTGTATACGTACATGTACAGATAAATTGCTAATATTTTTACATAGCCCTTAACTTGGTCCTTACAAACTACTAATGCTTTGTTCACCTCATGCAGGAGCAGCAGGTACACACCACCACCTTGCGCTCCAGATTGTAGCGTCCTTCGTAGTTAGTACCACATTAACGCTCAAGTGTACATGTAATACAGAGTCTCGTGTTACAAGATATTTCGGTAAAAGTAGAAAGAGAAAAAGTCATTAGCAGCAGGATATATAGATATAGGTGAAGTCAAAAAGAGTTGGAAAAGTCTTTTAGTAGACTTGAGACAAATTTATATAATTACAACAAGACAGATTCTAGTCTATTCAAGAAGAAATCATTTTAGAATCTCGTAAATTCTAGTAGTACGTGTGTAGTATGTGTGTGTGTCGATACGTTTTGGAGTCCTCAAAGTTAATATATACTCGACTTAAAAACTGACGATGGTGATTGATTGATGACAATCGGTCTAACCTCCAGTCCAATATCAAAATTTTCATGTATCACTTTTCATAGTTACCTCTCCTCGGCGGAATTTACCTTTTTAATGCATCTAATCTGCTTGATTATACTTTATAGTTCAAGGAATTTCAAACACTGATAGTTTCAATCAAGAAGCAGCAGCGCCCTCTTTCTTTACGTTCAAAGCTTATTACAATCAAATTTATCACTCTCAAAACATCCCATCGATTATAATAGAGAATACAAACAAACAAGTGCCTACTAAAATAGCAATTAAACACAATACTCACTCGGAATACTTGCAAACAGTGCAATTGTCATAGCTTTCACCGTCCTATCACCATCACCATTTTACCTTGAGAGCGGCGCCATGCAAGCTAATAATTCATTTCCGGTTTCAACCTCCTTCATTCTTGTATTGTCCTTCTTATGCCTCACAAATTTTAAAAAAGTTGCCTTGTTCTTCTGCACTGAACTTTCGATCAACTCATTCAATACCAATACAAAGCCAATTCGCATACTTATATCCATCAACATTGTTCTTGACGACTTCAAGCTCGCCGCTGAAAGACTCGACTGGCAGCATTGAAACAACAATTGAAAAACACAACTTCCATCGACCCTATTCTTCATAAATGTATAATAAAGCGTTTTGCTATTTTTACATCATAAAGCCACCCGCGTCTTCTACAGTAGTTGTTACTGTCTGACATAATTTCCCCTGCCGCAGTTTTCTTTGTGAGCAATGCATTTTCTATGCGAAACAAAGCACATTTTGGAACACTAAAAACCCGTGTCCTAACTTACTTTAGCAAGCATTAGACAACCATTGCAAAGTATAGACACTTATTTCCTTGAGTCCTCTCTCCCAGTTTCCTGCCTCCACAAAGCTTTTTACACTCTGTGTCCACCAGAGGGCGACACGTCGCCAACACTCCTCCTCTTTTCCCCAACCGACTGACAAGATTAATCCACAAAAGGACGGCTCATATTAATAGCTTTTGGCGAATTTCCTGACTTGATAAATACCACACACATTTTCTCCACCATCTTCTTACCGTATTTAACTCGATAATAATACACGTTCCCATATAACTTTCCATTCAATACCTACCTGATTCACAATACAATTTTGACTCGCAACTTGGTGGGATCGAATCCTCTCCTTTTCTCATTCTTCATCCTCAACTTTCTCAACTCACACGTAGATTAAGGCGGCCGGCTAAAGATTTCATGGCAAAATACATTCAAGTAACAATGAGACCACTACGTACCCAATCATTGCTTTCAACACTTATCATAATAAGAACAAGACAAAAGTAGACAGTCTCCAGGCTTACGTAACAACTTTAGCAAGAGATACTTAAAAAGTGCGCAAATATTATTCCTGTACTCATATATAACAACATCTCATATAAAAACCATAAATGCCACTTGGGTTCCCAGATGCCGCTTTCTCCTCAAAATTTCCTCTATCCCATCTCTCCAATTCTTAATAATAGAAACTTGCAGTGTAAACAACTTTTTCTCAGCCAGTTCCGTCCAAGATTGAATGCATTTCATTGTTCCTTTTTGCTGTACACGCAATCTTGACTCTGATACCATTGTCTCTCGCCATTAATCAATCGGATGCTTTTTGCTAAACATGAAATATGCACTAAGTGTGTGTAGAACATACGAAATTTACACTAGATGTAATATGACGTTACTTTGCATTGTACAATAGAATAATAATAATAATTAAACTTGTTGTAGATATCCATAGTAGTACACATGTAACATACATAGATTACACTAACAGAATTAAGCAACCGTAGACATAATAACAATTACAATAATAATAATATCTGGTTAAATCTACCCGAAAAGTTGAATTGATCTCGCCAATACCCTTCGTCTTCTACTCATAAACAATGCACACACCTCAGATTCCTCTCTAATAAAATGGTCGATTGGCATTCATGTTTCATTAGCTTGAAACTCAACCGTCTTATATGTTAGTGTGTGTGCATTTTTTCAGATATAGCACGCAGACCACAATTAAAATGTATGTACATATAGAAGAATCATCCTAGCATCAGATAATAGGTTTATCCAGTCGATATTGAAAAGATGGGTCAGTCAAAAATTATGGAACTTGTAAAAAGTTTCCAATATTTCAACAGCAATCTGGTGAATCATATACTGTCTTATTAGGAGGCCCTCGGTGAAACGTTCTAGTGATATCCGGGTCCTGCATTTCAAAATAAAATCAGTTAGCTTTCTTTCTTGTTCTTTTTTTCAGCTGGAATCTATTACCGATTTTCATAGAATGTTGAAACTTACGGGTGCCCTGCGTTCTGCATTGTACTTCCTCCTTGCCGCAGACCCCCAATACACTTCTTCGCCATCAGGCCTTCGAACACTCGCAGGTAAATTTAAAGTAAGATCGCGGACCACCGAATGGGATCGAACCAGCCGATCTGTGTGCATCGCCAAGGCTCTATCAGTCCGTTCCTTGATTTTTGCAGGCGAGAGCCAATGGCTTGCATCCGCTGCTCCTCCACCTCGTCTATCCGCAAACTTCTTTTCCATCGGAACAAATACCACCTGCAATCAAAAGAGAAAACAAATTGTTCACTACTCGAACCAGTCAACCCCACAAACGAAGGTAATTAAAGGACAGGAACACAAGCCGGCATGCATCTGACACTTGAAGAAAAAGTACAAAGGCTTCCTGGCTTCAGGTCAGATTCATCGCCGACAGACTGACATGTACAGGAGCGATGAAAGCGAATAATATAGAAAAGAAAGGTGTGCTCCTGCTATCTATAGGACTAGAACTGTCTAGAACAGTGACTTTTTCTGGATCTGAAGTGACTCGAGTAGTAGCCAACTTACCGGTGGTGGATGGGATGAAGATGAAACGGGGAAATTGCCTGCAGAGGCTGTGGAGGCATTAGAGTAGTTGGATATGACCGTCGACAGGTTGGCGCCCAAGTGCGAGTGGTGCCGGTGCGGAATGGCAACGGCAACAGCAGTCGACCCACTAATTGTGGCGGCGCTGTTAGCCGAACCCGTCGTCCTCACAGGTCCTCCACCGAGCAGTACTTCCGCTTCCGCCGCCGCTCCCGAAGTCGAGGATGACGCCAAGGATGCAGCGGGAGTAGACGGTCCCGCAGATCGAGCAGCCAGCGCCAGTTTCACAAACTGGTCACAGCTACCACCCCAGAGCACAAATCACAGTCCGATCGCTCGTGGCTCATCCCCAATTCCCACCTCCAGCATTCCCTTTCGTCCTGTAACAATCAAAACAAAAATCAGTCAATATTTCGTCACGTTTTATACTCAGTCTCTAAAATTTTAAATCAATTCCTCACTCACTTTCACCCTCCTTTTCATCTACCCTCAATTCAAAATCTCACGCTTTTTCAATAAACTCCACAAAATAAATTATCCGTCCATAACACTTGCACTTTACCTCTTCTCTCTATCACTTGTCTCTTTTACTTCTTCCCCGACTTTCACAAACCAACTACTTTTTTTACCTCACTTTCCCACATGTTCATAATAAAAAACGACACAGGATTCCCCACGCTTCCTTCCCCCCTCTCTCTCTCAGCCGACATTTCTTTTTCCAGACTTGTTCTCAAATACAAAACTTGCATCACACTTTTCTAGAAAGCTGTAGCTCTTCTTGTCCCCCAGGTCAATATTTGTGACCAGCAACAACCACGACACAACTACACCGCCGACACGCAATGTCTCCTCGTCTACACACACACAATCCACTCGACATTTTTCATCCTTGAACCGAAAAAAGATTTGCTACAAATATATATATATATCCAGGCCACAGCTACATATCCACACGTGGGAGCATCCATCCACCTTTTTCTTGGGCTCCTCGTCCTTTTCTTTAATATCCACATAACTGCCATTCCTTCCCGTCTCAACCTCATCAACTTTCTCCTCGGGCTCCCAACAAACGCTTACTATTTACAAGGCTACAAGGCCAGCCAATAAAATACTTGTTCAACCCAGCTATCGCTCCTCGTACACAACAACCATCATTTAATCAAAGGCCAACCCTAATCCAATGACAGTCTCCAGAAATTTCACCCGAACCTAATAACTAATAATCCCTCGTCTCTTTCCTCGCTCGAATATTTGGCCTCCTTTTTTTTCTTGTTTCGATACTTCAACTACCTTTCTACCAGCTGCTCAAATAAACAAACGAAAAAATCTCCTGTTGCTCCACCAAGTTCGCGCCCGTGTCCCAGTCACTCTCCTATTGCCAAAAAATTCTAAAAGCGTCAGAGGCGCTCAAAAATATTGAACCATTAGCGTCAAGTAACGTGCAAGAGTGGAGTAGCATCACCAACTTTTTTCGGGCTTCATATGTTCATGTGACCAAGAAAAACCCGGCTCGAATCTCTTGTAGCGTTAGTAGATAGCAAGCAGCGTCACTGACTGACTATAAGCGAGTGAGTGGATATTCCGTAAAACTGCAACATATATAACAACTCTCCCGGTCTTTCTTTTTTGGCTGTGGTCCCTAGTTGCCAAGTCGCTTCTAAAAAAGCCAAATGTACACTCTGCTGCCTCGCCGCTCGGGGTTCCAGCCAGAGCCACCGCCGCCGTCGTCTTTTATGTTCTTTCCCTTGTTTATGGACCGAGTATTTTCGCACAAACGGCCACGTCTACCACCATTTATCAAGTTACACACACCTGCTCCTCTACTGCCTTGGCAAACGCTAATAGGTAAAAATATGAGCCGCCAAAAAGTTACATAGCTTCCGCACAAAAAGACCAAGAAGAAGAAGAAACAAGAGCCGCCGCCGCCGCCACTTCTACTGATGCCACACGGGCATGTACACATTCCGGCTCACCGACTCACAGAGGTCATTCGCGAATCCAACACAAATTCCCACACGGCAGGAGGCCAGCTAACCTTACAAATTTTTTACAGACAATCTCCGCAACTTATGTCCCCACTAAACTACTTCACGGCTAGACAAAGTACATAATACCCCAAAAAAGCTTTCGTGTGAGTGAACATGTCAACTTTTATTATTACCAGTCAGCCAAGTCTCTCTCTCTCTCTCTCCTTCGCCCAACAATCCCCAAAACTTCTTCCCCAAATTCTTCGACGTAGTCTCTATATATTTTTATACACACCCGCACCACAACTTTGTCCTTCCTTCCCAACTTTTCCCTTGCGTTCAACCGGTGTCACACGACTTTCGACTTTCTTTTTGACGGCCAACCTTCTTCCTTCACCTTTTCCCGCACCATTTTTATATTTTTATATATACGTCCATGACGGAAAGTAATCAACAAAACAACCACGTACCTTTTCTTAACTTGTTGTACCTCACCAGTCTCCAAGTCTCCTCGATAATTTCTTCCTCGACCCAGTCTTGCAATCTGTAACAAACACAAAACAACTTTTAGTCCACTTATACTTGATCAAACTCCGAGTTTCATCATCAACAAAATTTATCCTATCCTATTTACGGATCAGGGCAAATATAATACACACGCTTTACCCTTACATTTATATTATTAAATACACAACTTGTAAGCGTCCAGAAAGAAAACAGTTCCACTTCCGCTCTTTCCTTTATGTCTTCTCTGCCTTGTTGAGCAAACACAGAGGCTATAACTACTTGTATTATTGTTGCCAGTGACAAGATTGCGGGCAAACAAGAAACTTGGCCTCATCCACCAGCACACTTGCAGTCCAGCGTCCCCAACGACTATCCGTTCACTTGTCCAACTATCCAGCCACTATTATAGCCACCAACGGTTTCCAAGTACACACTCGAAAACGACTTGTTCCGGCGAGACGAGACAAGGCTCGTCATATCTCCTTTTATTATATGGAACTTCTATCGTCTATCCCTTGTTCTCTTCACCTTCCTTCCTTGCCTCAAAACAATGCAAACAGATTACACAAACAGTATCTCTGTCAGTCAAACGTTCGTCCACTATCAACCACATCCTATGACTCTTTCGACTTCTTATCAAACCCCGACCGATTTCATCCTACGTACACATACACAGTATCCGCCACTCCAGACGAATCGCCCCCAAAAAGTACACACACACACACGTAAATAGAAGCAGTCTGCAATTATATTACGTCAACCTCCTATTCTGATTTTCCGAAAGCTTTCCTTAATTAAAAAGCTTCCGTGCTCACTACCAAACTCTCAAGTATTCTACTTTCAGCACGCTCTCTTCAACAACTTATTTTCTCTTTCCATATATTGGCCAACAACTTTTCTTATTTCTCAAAGAGAAAAGACAGAGAAAGAAATAAGAAACCTGCCACTTTAATTTGTATTACTCGCCTTAGTTCCACAACACCCTTCTCCAATTCCATCCAAAGTCAAGAACAAGAAGACCAACAAGATGAAACACAATGGCACAAATTACTTTGCAACTTCATTTCACAACACATGTATCCAACAATCCTATTGCTTTCT
>JAQGBJ010001887.1:0-19873 GCA_034698345.1 Sphaeridia pumilis
TACAAAATACAGGCCGGCACCTTTACCATTACTGAAACAGCCAAAGAATCAAAAACTAGAAGAACAAATTCAATGTATAGATTTCCTTGCGTCTTGTCCGCCATTATTACGCCTTTTGGTATTCAAAAGTCTATTGGCAACAGAAATATTATAAGGAGCTTTTATCCCTTAGGAAATTCCAGCTTTTTAGCCCCTGGACTCCTCCCACAATTCATAATTCTATTGCGCGACCATCATTCTCGGAATGGACAAGTTATGAAAGGGGCGTGGCCTCCGGAGGAGGAGAATTCTGCTTATTAAATCATAAGAAGGGGATGATGATGACTGTACGGGGGCGAGGGAGATTCTCCTTTCCCTCCATACATAAGAATAACACACAGAGTTTTTGACAACCGTTCTTCTGCTGCTCCCTCCCTCCTGCTCCCGCTTATGCTTTTATGATATTTGATAAGCATGTACTGTATACACGTCATCTCTGCTTCAATATTCTCCTGATCCTCACCCCTCTCCCACCCGCAAATCTTGGCGTCGCTTTCTGGTTATGCGCCCAAACGTTTTAAAATATTACTGGTTATGAAATAATAAATTCGAGACCCCAGCTTCCGCCCACTGGTAAAAGACTACAAAATATTGTGGATTTCTTACCTGGTTGGATATCCAATACTCAAGAATGAAATTTATATACACACAAATCTTTACTGTCACACGAGAGACGTTGTCAAGAGATCAAGTGCCCGGATTCCACTGCATTGCATTCAACGGGTTTCAAGGGATGTTGTTGTTGAATCTACCAAAATGACAGAAAGAGAAGAAGAGAAGAGAGAGACGAGAAATTTTTTGGCCGTCGGGCTCTGATGCAAGTTGTATATGTACAACATGGGGCCATAAAGGTTTGGTGGCGGTGGTGGTGGTGGGAACTTACGCAGGTCTTTTACCCGTGTGCCACGGCAGTAGTGTATAGTAAGTAAACTACGGCAAGCCCGTATACGATACCCACAAAGTATTATAGTACATAAAAGTGAACTACAAATTAGTCGAGGGGAGAGGAAATGGAGAGAAAGAACATGGGATAGTAGTATATAGCTGAAGTTTTTCAGATACAACAAAGCCTATTCAATGGGATGATGAGACGGCCAAATTACTACGCTATACTATACACAATGAATACTGTCCAAAACTTGATGAAAGAGAGATGCTCTTGTGGGCTGACGAATTATACAATGGGATTTGACACAACGACGAGCCGAGTACATGGTAGAGATGTGATACCAAAACTTACAAAGTTCCCTGCTACAAACAATAAAGACGAGATTCAGGAGAGAGATTCTATTGTATACGGTTTATAATAGGGAAAGGAATGACAGTGGCAACATGTAATGAAGAAAAATACAGCTAAACTTACAATGAGATGGGTTACGGGCTGTAACTCACAGAGAGATGGGCATTGTAAGGCTATAGCTAAATTATACAGCTGATGAGATTCGCTAAATGGTAATAATATCTAAAAACAATATGATCCTTTGAGTACAAAGATACATGACGTTTGAGACAAAACTTGAGTTGGGGGATACATGATACAGCTGCTACTGAAGTTAGACTAGATTTGGCAAGGCTGAAAGCACGTAACAGACTGATCACAGTTAGCTAACAGAATATTTGCCATTACTCCTGCACAAAAAGACTGCTGTATAGAAATACGTAGTGTAAAAGGTACGTAACTAGACAATCACAGACAACGCCTTAACGAAAGAATGGAAATCACTTGCACAACGATAACTGCAATACGATTAACGAAATAATGTACTGTTCTAAGACTATATCACATGAATGAATGCTTAAGTACGAGAGTTTGTGATGCAGAAGAGAGGAGGAACGGTAGAATATCGGAACTTGACTTCAAGTCAGTAAAGTGATGTTTCCGGATTCTGACCCTACGAGGAGAACGCGATTGAGCGGCAAGAGGGTCATGGTCGTGACGATTCCTTTGAAGGTATCAGACCGTAGTCGTGTGGATGAGAAGTCAGTGTTTGGATCGATGAAGCTGTGAACGCCGATTCGGTTTGAAGTGGTGCAGGTGATGAGTTGGTTTTCGTGGATGGCGATCGAGTGTACGGGTTCTGTGGGGCCTCTGAAATTGAAAAGTACAAGTTGAGAAGCTGAATAACTTTTGCTAAGTATGAGAAACATCACAAAGATTATCATTATCGGACCTTAGGTGGAAAGCGAGGCGGTTCTCCTCCATATTCCAGATGGAAATATGCTGGTCGAACGAAGAGCTAACAAGGCGACTGTCTGTGTAATGCTTCAGTTGCAAGATTTCGCCTTCATGGGCTTTCCAGGACCCGAGAAGACTGCCGTTTCGAATGTCAAGACTGTTGATCATGCCGCTTGAATGACCTACGGAGACGTAGTTCTTGGATGGAGAGATACAGAGACAGCGGACGAGCCCAGTATTCTGGCCAACTCCAATCTGAAAGAACAAAGTAACATCTTCAGCATTTACCGCATAAATTACTCTAGAATACTTGTAGGTGCGCACTGACCTTCATTTCAAATGAGTTTGAAGTTCTCGGATCTATCACATGAACAGTGCTATCGATTCCAGCGCCAACGAATGTATTTTCCATACATTTCAAGCTACAAATGATTCCTTTCGTCTGCTTTTGATCCAGTACACGGACTTTCTTTCCCATGAACGGGTCCCAGATGTGAATGAAGCCGTCGGTGGATGCAGCAAGATGAAGTGGTTCGTTGAACAAGACGCTCAGCACTGACTTCTTATGGCCATTGTAAGTCCATTGGGCAGAGACTGTGGTGGTTTCGTCACCCTGGAAATGTAGGCATACACACATTAAGTAGAAGACATTAAGTTGGTTAGGATGGTTCTGGTTCTCTTTCTAAAAATCTGCGCTTACCTGATTCCTTAATGAAAACAATTTCACAGTCTTATCCTTGCTGGCAGTCAAAAAACTATTCTCGTTATTCAGTACAAAGACTGAACGAACAGCAGCAGTGTGCCCTGTGAAGGTCTGCAGCTTGATCTGCTTGAAGTCGAATTTTCTCTCCACACGACCGATCTCATGATCCCAATAGTGAAGCCAGTTGCCTTTTAGATGCCTTGTTGAGTCCTTTCGTGGTGCAGGTATGTCACTGAGAGATTCTCCGTCCAAAGCGCTGTCAGTCTGGAATATCGAATACAAACGTCAAAGTATTTAGGGTCGTGAATGAAGCATATTGAATTGAATTCGCTTAATACCTCATGAATCTGAATTCGATTACCAAAGCTGCGACTTCCAAAGCTACTACTTCCATGTTCACTTCGCCGGAGCCTCATTTTGTCCGTAGAGCTAGTTTCGGCTAAATAAAATATTCTCATTAAATCTTTGCGGAGCCAATGACTACATGTATTTTGGTATTTATTGGAGCCGCAAACTTACTAGATGACGATGACAAATTATTATCCAAACTATGCTTCAGATACAGATCCCTCATCAAACCCTCATATTCCGTGCCAAAAATCAGATCACCAAAGAGCGAGTATGTGGTATGAGCCAAGTGGTAAGAGAACACCGTCTTTACTTCATGAACCTACAATTAAAAAGAAATGTCAATACTGTTTTCCAACGTTAGGTAAAACACTTTGTAAAAGTCACCTGAATGCGCTCTGTGAAAACATCATGATAAGCTCGGCATAGCTTCAGAACAAGTGGTTTCAGATGCAACGTACTCAGATCAGGCCCTATTTTCCTTCTTATATAATTTAGCATGGTGTGCACCTGTAACCAGAAAAACTAGAATATTATACGCTCACAAGGCTCAACACTGTGTTTTCCATAGATAACAAACCTTGGAGACCAAAAGGAGCCTTGAAGAAGTTCCAGTAGGAAATGAAACTGCTTCGTTGCAAACCAACGACACCAACGGAATCAAGGCAGAATCCAGGAGACTTGATTTTAGATTCGGTAGCAAAAATGCATCAGTTACGTGCGCAAATATCTTCTGCAGAAGCGCAGCGACCCCTAGCAAGGCTGCTTCAACGCTTGCTGTAAGTTTCTTGCATACAGATGACTGGATGAGGTCAGCCGCGTAAGGCAGGTATTGCCTCTCGATGAAGCTATCACCATACAGGTCTGAAACAAATATCAAACCCGATTGCCACTTTATAGGTTATAACAGCAAGCGGCATTTACGTATTATTTTCGTCCAACTCACCTGAAATGGCCAGGAGACAAATGAGAACTCGGTTGGAGTATTCATCCCCTTCACATGAAGTCCCGTTGCATGGTTCGATATGTCCATAGTAACACAGCGTCAACATCCTCAAAAGGTTTCTTGTAACATACTTTGCGGTGAGGACGGGTCCAAGTCGGTGTGAGAGCCATACGATTGACTCGCAGCACATTTCGGAAATATCATGATCAGTCGTATTCACTAACGGAGCGTTGCTGCTGATTGTTCTACTGGTGAGCTTGGAGCTGGATGAGGTAGTAGTTGGAAAACTTTCTAGTGCGAGATCATCGGAAGTGTTTAAGCTTTTGACGCTTGAACTATCCGCTACAGCAGATATACTTGGCGACCTTGATTCTGCTGCTGGAATGGACGTTGAAAGATTGACATTGCTGTCGCCTTCGTATTCTGACCCCAAAGTCTCAGGCTCGAAGAGGAACATTTCAGGTTCAATAGTGATGACTGGTGGTGGATCGATAGTTTCTGAGTCAGCGCGATTTTGCATTAAATGAGATCTTTTAGAGGCTACAGTGCCATCAACTACAGATTCTGACTTCTTTGGCGTCTTGGTTTCTGGCGATCTGCTTGAGTCATGAACGTCGAGAATATCGGTAGAGTTCAGATGGGCTCGAGGTTTCACTTCTGTTTCATCCGAAGGAGCCTTCCATCCACCAAGGGCTTCAATTAATAGTGTTGAAAAGTTGTCCAAGAATACTTCAAGTCCAAAGCAGCTCATAAGTTGTAAGAGGAAACTGCGATGAAATAGCTTCAGGTGCTTCTCCGAATGGTAGTCAGCTTCATAGATTTGAACTATTGGAGGCAGAAGACAGTCGGCAGATTCTAAAGACCGAAATGAAGTTTCATTATTTTTTTCTTAAAACAATCATATTTAAAGGAATTTGGATATACTTTGTCGTCCTAATGCTCTAGAGATCGAGCAAAAGATGTTCCAAACAGCCAAAACCCTGGTCTCTTGGTGATGGAAAAGCTCGATAACATAAGGAAGCACGATATCGATACCATCTTCATCCAGACAATGGAGTATCGACAACAATTCTCTTGAGAACGACTTGACTTTCAGTTCTTGAACCTTCAGCCGCAAGTTAGAGTCTGTAGGGTCAGCTGTCAGGAGGAAGCTATCGTAGTTCCTGAGTATCCGAACCATTTTGAGTAATTGAGGAAAATATGACGGGAAAGGAAGTGGTGAGATCTTGTCCCCGTACAGCAGCAAGTCTAACGTGACATCCAAAGGTATCGTAAACTCCAATGTGTTAGGTACGAACACTGCTTGTAGGAACCTTTTAGCGAATAGCGGTATGCAACCATGCCCAGCTAGATTTTTCTTCTGGAATGATTGCTGGTAAAATTCGAACCGTTGTTTGACGCAGGAAGACTCAGCACTGAAATGGCTGAATTTTCCGGGTAGCAGAAGTTCCACAAACAGGCACGCAAAAGCTTTCACATGTTCTGATACGTCATGGCGTTTCTTGAGCCCTCGCAAAGACACCGCTTCTTGACCTTCATTGAAGTGTGTCCGGAAAAAGTTCAGCGATACTTCAAAGTCGTTCAAGAACCCCATGGGGTCGTAGTGCTTAGGCAGGGTAATAGTCTTCCACGATGGATTAACGTTGTTGTTGAGACTACTGCTGGTGATTGTGGTGCTGGCAGAGTAATTCGATGATACCATCGAGGATGGTAACTTGATTGGAGACTTTGGATCACCTGATGAAGATGCCATGGAGCTGGTGACGTCTCCTGAAGGAATACTGATTTCGTCGACGGGATCAGACTCCCGTAATCCTGTAGATAAATAGAAATAATGTTCACGAATTTTGATTAAAATGCGCGAGCATTTCATTTCTGATTTAGATCACTAACGGCGAAGTTCTGAATAAGATGTCTTATTCTTCAAATCCCGTAGACGACATCTTCGTGGTGGATGAGGTGTTTGAAACAATTGTAATATTCCGGACCGCTCCAATTTCTGATGATTGTCTGCTAAAGAAAGATAAACATTCTTGGCCTTGACAGCTGCATTTCCACCAAGCTTGTAGCCAAAGGTGAGATCAATCCAATGATGCAACTTGGCAGAAACAGCGTCACTTTCCAATATCTGTCGATGCTTTGTGATGAATTCTTCTGGAGTTCGACACCATTTTGGAACCTGTAGGTCCGGTAGATCCGGATGAATAGACTGGAATGCAAAATAATACATTACATTGTAGCTCAACGGTATAATCAGTAATCAGGTCGTAAGTTTGTGAATCTTTTCAACACACCCGAAAAATGCTAGGTTCATCGAAAAATTCTGGAATGCACTCATCCGGGGTCCACTCTTGCATTCTTCCTACAGATACTGGATACTCAGCAGGAACCCACTTGGATCTTACAAATCGACAAAGCACATCTTTCGGTGTCATTCTGGCTTTGTAGACATAGTAAGTGATTTCTGACAAGACGTCCGTTACATGATGTGGAACCTAGAAAGCAGCAGATTGTCTACTTGTGTTCAACAAATCAATCAGGAATATTGACCAAAGACGAATGACAACTTACGGATTCAGAACTGATCTCTTCATACATGAAGTCCAGTTGCCTTTCTCCCTTATTCAACCTGAACTTAGACTTGCTAAGATCCCTGTAACCTTGGAGCCCCGAACCAGATCCAGGCGCTTGAGTAAAATCCGAAACCCATGGCAAAACAGGATGGAAGTTAGGATTCCCATCACAAAGCCGTCCAACCAAGAAATTCAACACCATCAAGTAATCATAGTTGGAGATCAGTCCTTCGCACCAATGCTTAACTATCAGCGACACTTGAGCTCCATCAATATTGACATCCTTCAGCCTTGGAATCCCATCAATGTTGCTGCTCACTTGACTTCTGTATCCAGCTCTCCTAGTGTAAGCCACTATTGCCTTCACTGCAGTCAACACTTGCGGAATCGCTGTCGGTCCTCTTCTAGCCAAAAGATTTCTGTTCTTATCCTCGAGAGTGATTTCCAAATGCGAAATGAATCTGCTCAGACTGGGGTATGCAGTCAGATGCAAGCACTCATCAGTTCGAAAATCCGATAAAGTGATATCTCGCACTGGAATGTTGTTGTCTCGACAATCTCGGATGTACTGTAGAAGTTGATACGCCACGAACAAGTACTTCAGATGAGTGTTCAGCTTCTGTGGCGAGAACCGGACGCAGTCTTGCAACGTGTATGGAACGTTAAGGTGGAAGCAAAAGAACAAATGACTGGGTTTCTGCTGCTTCTCCGAGTCATTTTCGCCGAAGCCGCGTTGAAACCTTGGTGGCTTCTCAGGAATGATAATGACTGATAGAGGTTGACTCAAGCCAGATATCGATGACTTAGCTTCTTTACTTCCTCCCTGGGTGTTGTTGCAGAGTTCTTCGTTATTGGAAACGGAGTTTGGAGGTGTAGATGACGAGTTGGGGTACAGATGGTGGATGAATTTTGTGACGAAGTTCTTTTCAGTCGTCTGAACTTCCTCAGAATACTTAGAAACATTGGTAAGTACACTTTCGTGTTTCCGGAATGAACCATCTTCTCCCTGACATGGTAGTAGACTAACAGACGGCTGCTCCCATATGAAATTGAAGCTTGATTCTCCAACAAAGTCAATCAACTGCAGGGATGTGAGCTTTTCTTGGCTGCTGTATGGAGATTTCCAGGTGCTCGATTCAAAGTTGTAGTATTGTTTCAGACTCTCAGTTACAGCAAGGGTCTGTTGGAAAATTTAAACGTTATTAAACCTAAACCAATGCAAAATCTTACAAAACTTAATGCGTTGCCACTCACAATGACTTGAAGTAAAAGCCAGCCGTGACCCAACGGTTCAATCTTGCCTTGACTTAAAAACGCTTGTACTTCTTCAGGTGAGAGCTCTGAATGAGTTGGGAAGCGCTCGGGAAATGTACTTCTTAATATCAATTCACTGGAATAAACAACAATAATCCGTAATCAAGCATGAATATTCCTTCCTTCAATTTTAAGATTCCTGATTTTTCATTACAAAGAACTTACCGAGCCCATGAAATATGTGTTGCCAAGATATAACGCTGTTCACAGGGTCCACAATTAATTTTAGGCAATGGAAAAATATACTTTGCCGGGATGTTGATTCCAGCGTTTGCAAAGGGATTCATCCTTGATTGTACGTCAATTAAATATCAAAATCCATGACCAAGAACAATCCTTGCTTTTGGAATGAGATGCCTCCAAAAGAACCAGAAATATAACTTTAGCAGATCTAACGAAACAACGGCTTCACATATGCTAATTCAAAGAACTTAATTATAATTTGAAATTGCCAATTGCAATATAAAATGTTATAAGAAAAATTAACTCCCATCTTTTTGTCTGCAGCTGCGATGGAAGTTGTTTTGACAATTTCTGTTGCCGCTGTGGGATTGAATGAATCAAGGATATCTACGGCACGGTAAAACTGAAGAATCATGGCTTGCGTACTTGTGGTGGATGAAGCAGTATCATTCTGTAGCTACTGTGATTTCTCAAGATTAAACCTCAATTACTGCATCAAAGATAACGATGTCAACACCAGGAGAGATTAATTAATAAACTCGTGTATTTAATTAAACCGTAAATAAATCTTACAGCGAGTAAAAATGTAACAAAACATGTCATAGCTGTAGAAAGTCAACATACATTAAACAACGAAGAATGTCTGTAGTAAGCTGGTACGAAACTCAAAATACGGCAATACTTTTGAGTAATGAGTAAATAAAACTAGTCCAACAGAATGTAATCTACGTGTGGAATCATCTAACACTAGCACTCTAAAAGAAAATACGGCCTAAGTAAGTGCTTTGACTATAAAAGTAACTCAGTCCCTAGTCTACTCGTCCCAATCGTCGTCTCCACCTCCACCGGCTGCAGATGCTCCGTTTCCGTTGCTTGCTGCTGGCTCACCATAGTCTCCCTGGAAGTAATCACAAGTTCAGTTTTACTTTCAGCCAGAACGAACTTTGAACAACTATTCTAGCTATAATATCAACTTACATTATCCATGCCACTATCGTCGCCTTTGCCCTTCAAAAACTCAGGGATGTTCTGCTTGGACTGTTCTAAGATCTTCAGAAGGTCCTTCACAAGTTCGACATCGGATGAAACATCTTCGCTGTAAAAGCTGACAGCCTTTCCAGTGTGACCGACACGGCCAGTACGTCCAATCCTGTGGACATACTCATCAATTTCTGTCGGAAGGTCGTAGTTGATGACCAGGCTGACTTTGGGAATATCTGAGGAAAAATTGAAAATACCAGTTTATTGCGGAATGCGTGAGTGCAAAAGCCGAAATCTAGCATTTCTAGGGGCAGAAGATTAAACTCTTACCTAGACCACGAGCAGCGACAGCAGTAGCAACAAGAATCTTCTTAGTACCCTTGGTGAAGTCACGAAGAGCCTGCTCACGCTGACTCTGAAGACGGTCGCCATGAATCGAAGTGACTGAATATTCCTCACCAGCTAGGAAACCGGCCAAGAAATCTGCTCCCTTCTTAGACGCACAGAAGATCAGAGCCTTGAAGTTCGCATCATCCTTGACTGTTGCTAAGATTTCAACAAGCCTACTGCGCTTTTCCCTCTTTGGCACGTCTTCAAAGGTCTGCTCGACGTCCTTACAGGCACCTCCGACAATACCGACAGTGATGAACATGTAGTTATCGTTCAGGAATTCTCTGGCGATCCGCTGGACCGATTCGGGAAATGTAGCACTGAACAAGGCACTCAATCGGCCCTCCTAAGAGTAAAAATCAAGAGTGAGTAACCTGCGATGTTTCAGCCAACCGACAAAAATTCAAAACGAATCGTGTACAAATGTATGTACCTTGGGTGGTAGTTTGGCAATCATTTTGTCGATGTCAGGTTTGAAGCCCATATCCAGCATTCGATCAGCCTCATCGAGAACGAAGAATTGAGTCTCGTCAAGCATAATCGTGTCGTTTTCAAGGAACATGTTCAATCTTCCACAGGTGGCGACAAGCACATGAAGCCCTTTCTGCAAACCAGTGAAGACATACAGTAAGTCAATGCTATCACAACATTTTGATGTTGACATACACAAACGAAGATTCAACTTACAGCCAGCATTCCTCTGTTTGCAAATGGAGCCACGCCTCCGTAGATAACACCAGTACGAAGAACGGATCCAGCGCTCAGCAACCTCGCTTGTTCCTCAATCTGTATGGCCAATTCTCTTGTAGGAGCGATGATGACAGCTCTTGGTTTGCAAGGGAACCCATTTGTCAGTTCCGGAGTATCAGCCAAGATCATGTTTAAGATTGGCAACATGAAAGCAGCCTGAAAAATTGCACCAGATGAGTAAATCACCCTCCATCATCTTTACTGATAACCGAAAATACAAACTTACAGTTTTCCCGGATCCAGTCTGAGCACAGGCCATAAGGTCAAGTCCTTTGAAGAATACCGAAGGGCAATACTTCTGGATAGGTGTTGGCTTCTTGTATCCCAGGCGACGAACGTTGTCCAACAAGAGCTCATTGAGTTCCATGGACTCGAAAGTCTGTATTGGTTCGATCGTCTCTTTTCCATGAACCTACAACATCCAAAACACGCACGTAATAAAATATTACATCCCACTGAGCCTTTCATTCAAGCTTACTTCCACCCTACCAAACTTAGTTCATAACTCTTCCAACAACCGTAACAAAATGCTAAGGATCAACTCTTACCGTGACCGGGATATCCTCGTAAGCGTCGAAGTTGATACCACTTCCGGTGAACTGCTCAGCATGATCGTTGAAAAGTTCATCTCCTTCCAAGGCTCGTGCAGGAATGTATCGCTCCTTCTTCTCTTCGCCGTCCTCTCCACCCTCACCGCCTTCGCCATTTCCTTGGTCTCCATCTCCACCATCTCCGTTCTCTTCGCCATCTCGGGGTCTTCGGCCACCTCGACCACCACCACGTCCACCTGCAAAAGTCCAAGATTAGACTGTGGTCACAAAAATGCTCATAAGTAGGAAAACTTACGTCCTCCTCCTCGGCCACCACGGAAACCTCCTTCACCATCGTCGTCTCCGCCACCGTTTTCATCATCCCCACGACGACCTGAAAATGCAAAGCATTAGTTTTCTTATCATTACCATGACTTTAAAGTCAGAATACCCACCTCCTCTATCGCCGTTATGTCCACCTCTTCCGCCACCACGGCCACCCCTGAATCCACCTCGTCCACCGCCGCGACCACCTGAAAAAGGCAAGGATTAGAGCTGGAACTTCATGATGCCTCATGCTCGGAAAACGTACCTCTGTCTCCACCATCGTTGTTGCCATCGCCGTAGCCATTGTCATTGCTACCGTTCTGGGCAGGCTGAAAATCAAAAGTCTTTTAGAATCTCAGTATACAACAACAAAGGTACTTCCCATTATTTCGACAATCTAGAACCTTATTCTAGCTTCAAACAAATTCTGAAGTTCAGAATGTAATGTGTTCAAATCATCACAGCTAATGCAAAATCTATCGATTAGCTTTCAACGAGTTAAGTAGTAGCACCATTGGTCTTAACAAGTTCGACTCAACGACGTTTCTCCCCAAATTTTTGAAATACGTACTCGAGACTTTTGAAATTCTGCTCGACTTAAGCTCAAGTGCTGCATGTCGTAGTCGCAGCCCAATTCGAATCCACGGTCTACATCACTCCAGCATTTCTTTCCATGTGAATTCCCATGTAAATACCCACCTAATGAAGTGGCAACTCCAGCTCGTCGACTAATCAATTTTGCATCCCCTAACACGCTTCGAAGCATTTGAATTCCATACGTTTCTACATAATATCTGTCTTCTGGCCCACCCATGTCTACTGCAGTCTAGTTTTCTTGTGGAACGCCTGTTCAGCTTATTTTCCTACATCCTTGTCTCAACATCGATCCCGCTGAAAGTTTAACTGGCTAAAATTTCACATTTCTTCAGGCCAAATTAACTGATTGCAACTTACAACGCTGCCGACTAAGAGAATCAAAAGTTTCCAATGCACACGCTATCATACCGTCGTTAATAGCCCTCAACAAACAAAGTCTTTCAGCAGCGTCACTAT
Organism: Sphaeridia pumilis; assembly: GCA_034698345.1. Classification (NCBI taxonomy): domain Eukaryota; kingdom Metazoa; phylum Arthropoda; class Collembola; order Symphypleona; family Sminthurididae; genus Sphaeridia; species Sphaeridia pumilis. The sequence continues at coordinate 12,314 of JAQGBJ010001887.1, forward strand.
CTCTTTTACGGCATCAAAACAGTCTACAGTTTTCGTCTACATAAACCTCGGTTTTGACTGACTAATTGATCTGGTTCAAAAAGATCTCTTCGGAGTTTACGTCGAAATACGTTCAAAATTCCAAGCGAAATTACTCAACGGCATTGAAGTCTAACGAATCGTACGAAATCAACGTGTATTACCCTAGAATTTTGACTAAAATTATACCAAACTTCCAGAAAACTTACGGAATCGTCTTCCCAGTCGTCTTCCATGATGCTGATGGTCTTTTGAAGTGTTGAAACTGAGAAAAGAGGGGTAAATTGTGGTGATCGGTCAGGCACAATTCCGATACGTGGCACACACTTTACAGAGTAACTTGAGACTGTTTCGAAAAGACTAGAAAATTTTGATAAGAAAACTGTAGAACGGTTAGCTATGTACGTCCGTTCAGTCCAAGAGTCAAAGCACGAGTGGGACCTCCAGGATTAGGACGCAGCAAGGAACCACAAGGCGGCAGCCGAGTCGACGAACAGAACAAGCCAAATCGTCCGCGAAACGCCACCCACTTATCGCCTCCCACTTCACCGACGATGACACTGCAAATTTCCTGTGCTGATGCAGGCAGAAGTTTGACGGATCCCCCAAGAAGACGTTTTGATTGAAGCCAAGCCAGGCGAGATGTAACTGATCGTCGTTGCTCAATTGCAGACCCCCGGAGAAGCTCGCTAATAGCCAAGTCCCCACCAACAGGGGCGGAGTACGTGTACATGCAAAGCATACAAATGAAACAGGCCATATTTTGAACTTCAGAAGTACCTTGAGCATTGAAGTCGTTCCACAGTCCAAAGGTCACTTTCGAGGGGGCGACAAGCAAGTCCAGTGTAGCCAACGGTTGACGTTGTCCTGCAAACAAGCTGTCGTTAAGCCTTGAGCCGATGAACAAAGAAGTCGAAATTAAATGGCCATCATGGGCTTCGAGAGTTCAAGTCGTGACATGAATGTGCGTTTCTTGAAATAGCTGGCTGATGATAAGAACGTTAGAAATTCCAAGAATTCGAGGACAGGCAGACCAAAAGCTCTTAGGAATTTTGTCGTCTGGAGTGGAAACTAACGAATTTAAAGCTTCCAACGGCTAATTGGAGTAAATAGTAGCCTGAAGACGATAATTTTAGAAGAATTGGCCAGCCATGCTCTTTGCAGTTAGAAATGATCGGGCTATTTGAGATACTGTACATGAATTTCAGAATAGATTGGTAGGAGCAACAGGATATTTTAGGAGATAATCTTATTTGTGTGCATGCGACGGTAGTATCAGAATGAAGTTACACAAACAAAATGCTGTTCCTCGAACATTGAAATGAAATGCGTAAGCTTAAACTCTAAAAGTCATGGTCATAACATGAACAAACTATAGACCAGTCTACGGAACGGATAGTGTACATGTCAAATTGAATTTGAAGCTAGTGAACTAATAGTAAATAGAATCTACAACTGAAACTGACGCATGTACTAAACATGCCATTTCTCTAAAATTGTAGAAACACGGGTTTACTTGCCTGAGCAGAGCAAATCCAGTGCTTCTTTTGCATCACAAAGGTTGAAAAGCAAAAACAAAATATTTTGAATTCCACGCAAAAATTCTAGGAGTTCTAGGGCATACTAATGATGATAACAAACTAACAGAACTTGCTGAGCCGGTAGTTGGTCAAACTGGACTACTGCGCTCATAATGTAACAATACCGAAACGACTCGACGTCAACTTAAAGCTAAAAATAAACCAAATTATAACGACATGGTCAAAATTAAAAGTTATGCATGCGTATGAAGGAAGGTATTCTACTTGAAGATCAAGAAATAGCCGAGACAGCAGAAGTCATTGATAAATCGAATATATAGTGGAGAAGTGTTCACTCGAAGCGAGCCAATGCAGCTCGGCTGGTAGATGCAATAGGACTGGAACGCTGATTGGCATAAGCTGTTTGGCTGGTAGATGCAATAGGACTGGAACCATGATTAGCATAAGCGGCTCGGCTGGTTGAAGGTTTCGGACTTGAATCAATCGGATTTGGGGATCGACGGGCACGATCAGATGTATAGGTAGCTACGTGACCTGGAGGTAGAATAGCCAACAAGGGATGCTCGGTTTTGCTCGAGTACGGTAGAAGTTGCATTGGATGTATTTCATCCGAACTTTCTGTGATTTCTTCGCAAGTAGGAACTCTCTGCAGAATGTAGATCTGGCCTTTGGCAAAGACGACTAAAGGTGGCGATAAAGGTAAATGAATTCAAACTTAGAACTTTAGATTCAAACAGATAGCCAGGATAAAAGTGTAGATGACATACCCATAGCTTGAAAGAATGCTGATGCGGCGATTATCTTTTCAGTTGTTTCGAATTTGAATTCATCGTGGAAGAACATGTATAAAGCAGCTGCGTCTATAATGCGTTGACGAAGAATATTAATTTCATCGCTTGGTGAGCTAGAGATTGATGTGAGACTCTGGTTCAATGGGTTGTCATCGTAAATGCCGAATAAGTCGGGACTCAAGTCGACCTCAATGCTTTCAACGGGCGCCGGACTAGGTAGACGGTTCTGGAAGGATGGTGGAGGCAGATTATCTTGCATGTTTCCGGTCGGAGTAGAAACGCCGGGAGTTTTTAGAGACTTTCTGGTGCTGGAACGTTTACTGGACAAGCTCCTGGGACGTTTGAAACGGCTTGGAGTCCCTTCATCCTGGTTCGTATCGTTGTTATCACGGCCACGCTCTTTAGACTGCTGATGATCTGTTGAAGTGCTGTTGACGACGTGAGTAGTATCGTTATGAGTTCCTTGATCATTTCCATTCATGTTTTCCAACATGGTCGGATACTCTTCTGCTACAACAACTGTAGAAAGTTCTCTAGTTCCAACTGTTTGATCAAGTTGCCTAGAAGCAAAGATCCAATCATCAGTCAAGTTCAAGTTTTCGTAAAAAAGAATTCTATCATGCTTTCTCGTTACGGATTTGTTTGATGATCTTCATGGGCTCTTGGGTCTTCTATGTTGATAAGTGGTTCCTGATGATCAAGAGCATTCAATACCATTCCTTGAAGCTGTGCCGCCATAGGTCGCCCGAAAACTCTGGCAAAGTCGCTCTTCTGGAAGGGTTTGGGTATCTTACCGGGTAGTTCTATCGCTTCAAACTAGGCAGAACAGAATTATTTAGGTGTTGCGGGTATCGGCAATTCTAATACTAGTCGATCTGTAACTTTCGAATCATCATACCGGTTTGATAAGTTGAAGAATTCCATGTTCTCCACTTTTGAAATTCAACTTTATCTTGGGCTGGCGATCCAGGAATTGCTTACGTCTACGCTTCTTTAAATTGTATTCCTCAAGTGCGTTTTCGTTCTGAGAAATGTCTTCTCCAACCTGAAGAAAGTCATCAACGTATGGAAACCAGGTAAAGCGAATTCTGAAAGCATGTATTTGAGTGTCTATCACTCACCTGCATGAGTTCAACTGCGGACGCCTGAGCCTGAATGATATTCGAAGTAGATTGTGCCGGCTGTTCAAGCTGCTGATTTACCGTTGATGCATTAGGGTTACCACTAGCATCTAGAGTCTGAAGATCCACAACAGGTCCTGCGGAAACGCCTTCACTGACATGCGATTTGTTTCCACGTCCTCTTTCCACACTGGGATGAGAAGTTGATGGTCCTGGCGTTACGAGCTCCAACACATTGACACCATGATTATTGTCATCAAAGGTCATATTAGTATCCTGATTGCCGTGGACCGTCATATCAATATCCATATTTTCAACTAGATTGTCATCGTGATGTTCGGAGAGGAAGACATCATTTCCGGTTGATACGATCAGATTATCGTCACCCTGAAACAAGTTGCATCAAATCAGTCATCGTTATCATCATTTATAGTTCTACCCTGAATACAATGGACGTTTGACGTTGTGCCACAGCGCTAATATAATCATTGATTCATACTCACAAGATTGTCAATATCAAATCCATCACCGTTTCCAAGATCCTGATCCGCATTCTGTTCCGGCTTCGCTAAACTTCTGTTCTCCAAGTTAACAGGCTCCTCTCTCAGCATCAAGTTGTTTTCTTGCATCAGTCGAATTTGGCGATCCATGTCCTGAAGTGGTGGTAGCTCTTAAGATCAATAAAGGCATGAATTAGTATTACAGAGAGCAAAATTGCTTCAATATGTACTTAAGTTCCTAGCATCTGAATCTGTACCTCCGTCATCTGGCATCTGAGCATTAACACCCAGCAATTGAAAATTGTTCTGCAGCTCATTAACTTCATTCACCAACTCATCGTTGACCTCCTGTATGGCAGCATCCTCGATGACGTTAAGATCCTTAGCCTTCAGTTTTCTTTTCTTGCGTTTCTCTGGTGCAGTGGTACCCGCCAACCCAGTCTCTCCAGTTTCTCCCCGCTTCACGTTCTTACGATTTCTCTTCGGTCGTCCGGTGATAGGGTCCACGTTTTCGTCAACCACATTTTCAGCTAAATGTCCCATGCCACCGATTTCCAGACCTGGAAAATCTCCATCATCAACGTCAACTACTCCAGGCTGTTGACTTCCTTCCCAGCAGCTACTCACTTGGCTGAGTTCCTCCAACGTCTTCTGCTTCTCTCGTGCCAGCTCCACATCAAATCTATAAAATTATAATTCAAGTAAAACACTTGATTGTCTTAGATCTTTCAGTCAACCATGATGTGCAAAAATCCCAAAACTCACGTTTTCCAAAAGTTTGAATTCTTATTAACTCTAGCTATCATCTCTGATGCATCTCCTACATTGATCATTTAAACCATTCGAATAAAAAATCTTGCTCTACTCAATAACACGTTTCGTAGATCTATTGAATTCTAGCTGCTTACGTATTAACTCGTCCATCTCATGGTTCAGCAGTCTTGATAGGCCAAGCAACGCTGGTCCGGACACATCCGGTCTGTACATGTAGCGGCCGCTTTCATCCTTCTCGTGAGCTAATTTTTCGGTTTCAGCCCTAGAACAAAATGAATACGTGATCAAACCTACTTTCAAGCCACAGTAGAACGCTGATGTGTCATTTAAGGTAGCTTCAAAGGTCATTTCAAGACAGAGTTTAATGAAAAGCAATTATATATACTTACAATGCTTCTGTGAGACTGACACGGCGAGCTAAGGCTCGAACCGTACCAAAGCCCAAACATTCAAAATTGGGTCTGTTGCCAATATCTGTTACTGCCGCAAAAGCGCAATTTTGTTTCCGATTTGGTAATCTCGGCATATTTATAAAAATCGGTAATGACACTTTCGAAATGAAAACTTGAGAAGTTCAACTGCTCGTTCAGCCTTGTCCTTCAACCAAAATCTATTATAGAGCTTGACCAGCCTGAATCCACATTCCTCGAAATCCAACCGCCAAATGCCGCCTATATCAACGGTTACGATTTGAACCCAGCCAGGGCAGGAGCGGGTCTAGGTGAAATGATTTGCCGCCAAATCTGGACAAAGAGCTGCGCGCTGATTCAGACCAGCCGTGTGTAAACGTTTTATCCTTGTCACAGTCTCAGCCTTCCAAACATGCCATTTCCTTAAGGTACTTTAGCAAATGTTCTGATGAAGACCAAAAGGCATCAAAGCAGCTTCGTTGATACTTGGAGAAAATCGACTCAAAATGGCCAAACTTCGAAGTCCAAAGAGCATATTTGAAACCTTCCGAATTCCAGTAAAATCAAGGAAACTCAGGTGTTAGATTCTATGTCAGTAATCTTTTTATGCATTGTGAACTGGGTTGAAACTAAACGAATCGGGTTCTTGGTTCTTAACTGCAGTATTCGAAGGACTACAAAATACTATGGAGGAATACAAGTAAAAAAGCCTCGTTTCAAATTTTAGAGCGTGTTTCATCATGTTGTGTTCGTCTTCGTTTAGTTTAATGTACATTAAATTATTGTAAAAAGTTACTAATAAATAGCCATCCATTGCAATTGATTGAAACATCTGGAATTTTAACATTATCAGGTATTTGTTGAAAGATATTCTAAAGTCAAACGTTCTAAAACCCAGACGCACATTTATACATAGCAACATTTCAGATACAAAGCTTTGGTCACTGCAGATTTTTGGTCCAGCTCAGCTTCTCTAAAGATTTTTTGTTCGTAGATTTCTCTTTCTTCTCAACTGGTAACGATCTCAGCTACATTTCAAACACAAAACTAGCATCTAGCCTAGATTCAAACAACTCTTTCCATCTTAAGCTCGAAGCTTTCATCTTCAGGTTCCAGGAGACTTTGTACGTCGTAGAAGGATGCATGCACCATAATTAAGAAACAGGAAGCTCCAAGGACCCAGAACAGCGCTGCACCAGCTCCAACAATGTAGAAAATGGGCAAAAATGCTAAGCCGACGATGCAGTATTGCTGGATCAAGGTCAATTGGTGACCGAAGACGACAACTCGGCTAGACTGGTTCCGGAGGTGAAGCCAGTAGAGGACGCAGAATTTTGCAAAAAGGGCGATCAGGAGTAGCGGTGATGTGATTCTGGAAGTTTGAGAAGGAAACGATATTATTGGCATAATGTTCATGAAATCGTACACGTATATGTATGAGTTAGACAACTTGACAACTTACAAGCAATACAGAAAGAGCACTGCAAAGACCAGAATGTAGTTACTTTGGAAGTACTCTACATTCTTCACGATTCTTCTGGGTAGTCTTTGAGCTGACATGGGAGTTTTGAAGCGAGATGACGCAAAGAAGGTACCCCATGGTCGGATGTTTTCCTTGGACTTTGAGTAGAATTCGGCAGCCAGCTGGCGAGATTGTGTGAAGTTGGTGGGCAAGTTGAAGCCTAGTTTTCCATCAAGGCTGCAATAAACAAAAAATTCCCATGTTAGATATTTGGCCCTTTAAATTCAGTTGGTATAATATTGAGGGCAAGGATTTCCATAAAGCTTACGGTAGTTTGAATCCTTGGAAGGGCGCAGGGCCAGCTTCGATATCACCTTCGAGTTTCATTGTTGACAGTGGAGTCTGGAAAATGTAGATCAGCTCTGTAGTTCACAGTTCGCACTTACAGAAAACAACAGCGCATCAAAATATCAGACAACTGAAAGTTATATCTGTTGTCTCAAGTCGTTCGAGCTTGAACTTACCAACTTATACACTTATGGTTCAAAGTAAAACCAAGGAAGTACGAAATTGGGACAACTGCAAACTGTCGGAGTCTTAAATCAGAATCACTGGAAAGTTTCAAACACGTAATCAGATCAAAGTAAATACGTATAAAAGCTTTATTGTTTTACCACTATTATTGCACCTAGTTGAAAGTGACGACGCGTTAAATAATTGCGGAAGAAGCTTCAATGTTGCATGTTCTTAGCAATTGGCAAGTTTGCCATTAATGACGACAAACAACAAAAGTTTACAAACAAACAGAAGCAGTAGTGACAGCTGTGATGAGTTGTACCGGACGGAAGGCTTGATGATTCAAAAGCATCAGATTCGATGACTTTATCAGCATAGAGTATAGAAGAGCGGGAAAGTTACAAACATTTTGAATTTGATGAAGTTT
>JAQGBJ010001888.1:0-19854 GCA_034698345.1 Sphaeridia pumilis
CATATTCGGTAGCCAGAAGAACCCTTCAGGCTCCAGTCGTCGGAGTAAACAGCAAACCTAAGCCGTTCCTTGTGTGTACTTGATGCGAAAATAGTACAAAGAACCAACCTTCTTGTATGCTCCTATAAATATACACATACACTACCGCGGTTGCCACGTTTTCAAACTTTTCCACAGTTTGTCCGCAGAAAAGCTTATGATCGTTACCTCTCTATCTATCACGGCCGACGACGCAATCACTACCTGCTGCGAGAACTCAGGACACATTCCCAAAGAGAAAGCCCATACAGGTTTCCAGGTGGCTCTCAAATTCACTTTCTACAGCTTTCCGATTTCCCTTTTGTCAACACTCACTACAATTTATACAGACCGCGGCAGTTGTGAACCTTTTCTCTTCTAATATTCACCTCGACCTGTCTCCAGCTCCAAATTCACCATTCGATATGTCTTCTCGTCGGATCATGTTCCCATTTGATGTCTTTGTTGCCACCATGACTGAAAATGAAACTTTAAAATAGCAACAATCTCTCCCTCAATCGTCTCTTCTGTTCCAGGTGAATCAGCAAATTGAGCTGCAGAGACTGATCAAGCACATACACGTGGAAAGGTAATCGCCCATGATGGATCCTTGATTAAAGTTGTACTTGCTCGCCATAGAAGCATTCGCGTCTCGTGGGTGTAAAACCTTAATACACGGGTCGAAGCACAAGGATCTGCCAGTACGACAACCGCTCTAAAAGTTTCAAGTCCACCACTTCAAAGGGTCTTCGCAAGAGAACGACAAGACGGTACAAAAGACTTAAGAATCATCAGGTTGCCAATGCCATTCCATCAGACACCACATCTTTCCCTATTGCCGAGTGTCTCTACTCGTGATGAAAACTGGGGCGAATGCGACGAAACGGTAATTTCACCGAAAATTAATCGGTCCTTTCGAGGTGACTCATTATCATTTTGTCATAATACAATTAATGCTTCCATTATCTTTTCTGTTCCAATCAGCCTTTCCGCGCGTTCAGTCTGTATGTAGCTATTCGCCATGTAAAATCCTTGTCAACCTTCCTTTCGATCACATTCTGTGGCTTTCTTGCTTTCGTTCTTCGGATTGGTCCTGTAGATTTTTAAATTTGCGCTGACGTTGTAAGATGCTAAACTGACATCTGACACTTGCGTCAAAGTCAAAGATAAGGAGTGCACTTTTCCGTTTATTTGGCGACTTTGTCAATTTTTTGTCTCAGCTGTCACCGGCCTGTTTGGTGACATTCTAAAAATACAGCTTGTAGATCAAGTGCGTAGGAAGGTCGTCTTTGACCACCAAAACTAATGGCAGCGTAGGTGCATGTGAGGTAACTCAATTCTTCGATCACATTTTGGTTTTGTAACTTCATCCCCTTCCGACGAACCAAAGTTGTAGCGGAACATTGGATGTATTTCAAAAGCTGAGGAGGTATTACACGAATTTCGAAATAGAAGATAGATGAGATAATGCGTCTCGGGAGACGAGCAGTTATTCCGATTGCATGAACACATAACGAAAGTTGTTGGACGTCGGACGGAGAAAGGAGGGAAACGCATCCTGGAAAAATTCTAGTGGTTGAGCAACGCATGGAGGAATCGACAGACTGCAAGAAGGAGGGAAGAAGAGCATAATGCACAATTCATTTCTGTTGGGGGAAGTGAATGATGAAAAAATAAAGGTAAAATGCACGATTGATGAGGATCGCTTTAATGGCCGGGATTTACTCTAACCACGAAAGACTAACTTATTTTTGTCTATTTGGATAATACACAAACCGGCTTAGAATTAACACGAGGAAAACTATTCCAAGAAAGAAGAGGGGGAAAGGGAAAGCAAAAAAGATAGAAATTTCCTTCGCGGACCAGACGTTTTTCTGGCATCTCTTGTTGTTCTCATGTACATCCGTGCATTAATAGAACGTACACGGGATGGAATCTTGGAGTATTTAGATTTAATGGGCACATTTTAGGCTTGATTTCACTCGGCCTTTTGTTTCGCCTAACGGCCCCTTGTGCCCAATGGGATAATTAAATTGTATAGTAATGTGTCACCTGGACCAGCCCCGAGGGATCCACACTTGGGATCTCAACTAGCGGGAATCAGTGGAAGAAAAGCGAGTCTCATTACTTCCGCCAAAAACAAACAACTGTAGAGTCAGTGAAAATCTGTTCAAATTGCAGGTTTTGGTGATCCCATCCGAGAGAGAGAAATGTGTGTGCGTGTATGCGTTTGTGCTGACCCTTTGTTGAGTGCCTTTGTAGTTTTAGAAGAGGAGAAAATGGGATGGTAATTGTAGCGGGGAAACTTGTGAAATTCGATGCCACCACAATGAAACCGACGGACACACAATTTATACATGAGTTTGAACGATATTAAAGAGCCACGAGAACCGCACGGCTCAAAAGCAACCTGTGTGCATGCACACACATTAAAGGAAATACCAATATCGGTAGACCAAGCGTAAGCAGTGGTTCAATCATCAATTTCGTTATTATTTCTTTCCAGTTGACTATCTTTCACACATCAATCTGAAGCAACAGCAACACTCCGTACAGCGGATATTTTTGGGCTGTTTGAAACTGCTTAAAAAATGTGACTTCTTAGTTTAGCTGACAGAAATAGCTAAAGCTTCGAAGAACGTTATAACAAGTGCACGTGATCAAGTTATTAGTTGTCGAAAGCCTTGGCGATCGGATGTTAGTTTATTTCAGTACCACAACTGACCCAGTAGGCTTTTTGGTGGTAATTTGGACAAGCTGAAGATTGAACAAGTACATTAGGAAGAAAAACATGGAGGAAGAGGAAACAAGGCGCGTAGTGATCGTCGTTCGTACCAGGTTTTGGGTCCAGGTAATAGCAGTCCAAGGAGTCTAATAGCAAAAGTAGTTGCAGACGTCTTGACTATATATAGGGAATCCGGCTGGAAGATCTTTCCATTTTCCCATGGCCAACGTTTGAGAAATCCGCGGGAAATGTTGTTGTTCTTTCTACTTTGGGTTGATGAAGGTCCGTAGGAAGGATGGGAGTGTGTGATGTGTGAAGGGAACTACCCCGTTTGTTTCTTCCTGATTCCACCTGTCTACTTTTCTCTCTTGTGCTGAGGAGCACGAACTTCCGTATCGCTACGTGATTGTACATTATCCTTCTTAAGAGAACATGTTGTGGCTGGCTGAGTCAAGTAGGTTGCGCAAAAGCCAACCCCACCGAGCGCTTTCTCCCTTTCTCCGACCATGTATAAAACGTTAACTTTTTCCATCCCGTCATCCAGTTTCTTCCCCACAGCTCACAAGACGACAAGTCATCCTAATAAGTTGTAAACAAATTCTCCAACATACAAAGACATTCACATAAGGTGCTATATAAGCTAAAATTGTATTTGCAAAAGTTCGATTCATGTAGGCAGAGGGATATAACATAAATTTGCTCTTGTTGTACATAGGAAGCTTGTGACGCTATTTTAACAATAAACTCATGCCGTTTCGCTCTGGTTAGTGAAAGTTTTCCAAGGCATGTTTTAAAACAACTATATACGGAAATTGTCAGTTCTATTACCACTTTGTCAGTTTGAGGGGCCATTCATATTTATGAGTGCATCAGCAGCCACTATTTGCTTATCAGATTGTATTGTTTTAGAAGCAGTTGGTCGACTCCTTCTCTTGAGCCAAGACTTTGTCCCTACCACATTTCAATTACGCCACCATCGAGCAACCAAAACTTTTTCCAACAACTTTCCACCTATGCATAGCAGCATACATGTGTACAGTAGTAGTTGCTGCTGTGTAAAGTCATGTTCTTTACTTGTCTAAAACCCAGATTTTTGTATTAGCTCGCCTGTCATTTGGTGAAATGTTCATGAAATATTAAGCAGAATTTAAGGTTCAGGGGGTGTACAAAAAGTTTGCCAACGAGCAACGCAGGCTAGAGTCAGCTAGAGTCACCGTGGTTGGAGGAGTCGAAATTCAAAAAATTGTTCAACATCTACAGAGATTTCAAGGGCCAACTGGGAGTAGGGAATTTACACAACTGCGCTATGTCAACACTCTAAGGGCATGGGGCATGACTACAAAAACTTGAGCCACACAATAGAGTCTTGTTGTCGTCGAATCCGCAGTCATTTGTCCACTGCATAGAAATTGTATACTTGTTATATAATAGTTATTGGACATCTGCTGTGCCATCCCCTACAAGCCACTAAAAGTAGGTCCAGCGACTTCATCAGCGAAATAGAGCTGTGCTCTATCTCTCTCAACTCCGCAGAGGTCCTGATCAAAAGTGACCAAGAAAACGTCGGACACAGACGCTTTCATCAGGGAGCAGGTAAGAGCGATATTTCATCTTCTTAATGTGTTTGTCAATATGTCGGCTATTCGCATACATAGTACAACATGGTTTTTGGCGTCTTCGAGTGGCATATCACCCCAATATTACTGCTCTGGTGCTAACCTGCTTCAACCTTTGACTGGTGGCAGATACGATACATGTATATACATTTGGACAGCTCCTTTAGGGGTGTCAAATTTCCCACTTGGGAAGACAGCTCAAAATTGAATTTTACACGGCTATCGTGGTGGCCAACTAAAGACTATTGTCTCGTTCTGAACCACAGAATGCATTTCCTGTTGAAAATCAAACAATTGAGGAACTGACTTTCTCCCATTCCAATGTATAGGTCGCACATATTACAATCTCAAAATTTGAGAGCACAAGAACTTCACTGCTGTCATTGTCGCATAGCTATGCTCCAGGGCTTTGTGAACAGATTGAATTATTTTTACAAACTTGAACTTGTTTTCGGTATCTCAACTTCTGGATATAATTTGATCCACATCGGCTCCCAGTTTCAGCAAGCCGAGGATCTGAAACTGTTCCTAGTTTGCCAAGCCGTGGGAGAACATTAATGATGCAGCTTCTTTTACGATTCTTTTCTTGGTTTCCTTTTAACCTCACCTTACACACATTGTAAATTCTACCCCATCATCCAGCTGCTTTCTCTAAAAAGCCCCAGGCGAGAAGCTAACGTCTGTGTTCTGATTGAGGCTGGCTAGATTAGACACAAACTTTCAACTGTTCACAATTTCAGTTTGAACCCGTCAAATGAAGGCCTGAACGCTATGAACAGGAATAGACAATGGATTTGCCTTGCAGAACACAGCCATTTTCAGCTTCTTTATCTCTTAAATCTGAGCTATTATGCCTACCTATACAATGTCGTTGAGCAAAACAAAAGGAGAGGCATCCCAAAGAAAACCGATAAAAGCCTTCCCATCAGAATCCCTTAAAGTTCCACCTTCCCTGTGTAGTAACTGTATGTTGTGTTTCCTTATTCAACCCGTTAGTAACTAGGGACAGGACAGTTGTGAGTAACCCGCTTGAAAAATTTCCTACCAAAATTACGGAACTAAGTAGACGTGAAACATGATTGTTGAATAATGGCAATTTAAGGAAATCCTTTTGAATCTCGCTCAACCAGAAAGAGGGTTTGATGGTTTTTAACATGGCATGCACCGTGGAACTCAGTTCGTCATCATGTTTCCAGCTACAGGTCCATTTTGTCCGTGTACAATGGTGCCAAAACTCTACGAATTCGGAAAAAAACTGAAAGCGAATCATGTAGCATTAAAAGGACAACCACTTGCCTTTATCTGTCTAGAACAAGTGTCCAAGTGTCCCCTTGTTACCTTCTGCTGAGTGAAGACAACGCCAGTTCCAGGGATTTCAATTTACCGCAACTCTCTCAAGTCCTGCGGCAGTTTGTTCTCGATTTCGGGTTAGATTGATCGGATTTTCCATCATCTAACACACACAGATACATTTTGAAAAAAATAGGTCGGAGTCGGTCTCACTATACCCGGGAGGGCATTTCACAAAAAAAAACATCTCTGTCTTCTCCTAAAGAAACAATACATTTTACATCCATCATCATCCCTCTATGAGCGGCTGTATCCTTATTCTGCACCCGCATTATAACAGCAACTTTCACTTCCCGCTTTGACCAACCAAAGTAAAAACTGACAGGTGCGTACGGTATGTTTCAAAGAGTTTGCATAAAGGTGGGATCATAAGTTTCCACCAGTTGAACCTGTCTTGTTGTTCAAGCAGTTAAATATTGAAAGACGAGCAAAATATACATTCTCGCAAGAAACTTTTATCCCTGAAAAGGCTGGTTAGCTCTAAAAGGACGGGTTTATAGAGGCAGATTTTGTTAAGAGAAGCAAAAGTTTTCTACTTATTCTCATAGAAACATGCAACAGAAAGTTGAACAATCTATATCAAGTTATCGAATAATATTATTGCCTTTTACGCTCTACTGTTTTTCTCTTCCCTTTGAATGCATCACTTGTTTTCTGTATTATTGCTTATATGCCTTTTTCCGCAGTCACGCATATATTCATTCGTGTGTACCTGTTCTTATCCAGCTTCTCCAGTCAGTCGTCTTTCCAATTCATCCTCCATTTTCCCGTTGAATGACGGAAGAATAAACTGAAAGTCAAGTTGGCTGAAACGATTTGTGAACAGACAGTCGGCGTATAATGAAGATTAACGCATGTAAAGCTCTATAATGTAGAAAGCGTGCTGGAGTTTGGACGCTAAGTCAAAGTAAACAAAGCACTTGGCAAAAGATTTTACATTAAGTTTTCTAAACTTGATGCGACATGAACGGCAAGCTTTTGTGCCTTGAAGCATGTTGTTTGAGGAATAAGGTTGAGAGAGATTTCAGAGTCGCAATAAATAACTTGTAGAAACATAGAGTTGGTAAAATCTAAAAGAATATGCTGTAGATAATGTATGTTTGCAGTATATATACTACTAAAATTTAAGAAAACTTTCTCTCTTTCCTGCTCCACTTCCTTTAGAATCCCTTGCGGCATTAGTACGCTCACTCGCAAGTCTACCAACACTTAGTACCTGTAAACCGACTAAACTCCCGCCCCCTCAGAACCCACATCCTGTTTCAACCACCAACTCTTCCCTCCGTTCTTACTTGGACACAAACTTTAAGAGTAAGGTTTGTACAAAAAGTACACACAAGTCCATCAAACTCGCCTTAATTGTATCCATCTACACTTTGAGGAAAAGTTGCTTAGCCGGCCAATTACAAAGATTCAAGTTGCATGGAGTGCTGAGGGAAGTGTGCGAGGAAACTTTATACACTCGTAATTGATGAAAAGTGTGGCGTACGTATCGTGTGCACCTTTATTTACAACGTATGCCATTTTTGTAAGTCTTGGCTCGAGCGCCAATTACCTCCTGCGAGTGAAAATGATCAATGGGGAGAAGAAGGGAGAGAGAAAGCTGTCCTCCAACTCTCGTTTGCTATGCTCTTACGCCTCTCTGCCATCAGCGCCAATTGAGAGTCTGATTGACGTTTGTCACCAACAAAGTCTATAGGAGATGGAAAAAACTACCGGTATAAAAATAAGCTTTCTTTTTCCGAGCGTAAAGTGCGCATTCATGTACTTTGTGCGTGGTTTTAATCAAACCATTTGACGCTTTCCGATCCCCTCCTTGTTGTATAGTAAAGAAGTACACACACACACACGATATTCGAGGCATTTGCTTTTGAGTCCCTTCCAATACCTTTTGCTTCCATGTTAGTTGATCCAGTTAGTTTGCTCCCTTGATACAGCTTCTTTTCACTTCTCTCACTATTTTTCTCATGTTCGATCCTCATGACGCTCCTCTACTGTCAATTATAAATTTGATAGACTAATAGCTTCCTCACTATTAGGAAATAAACTTAGTTTGGATGGAGCTGTCAAATTTTTAACTTGCTGCCACCAAGTTTCTCGAGTCAGCAAAACTTTTATCATTTTCCCAACTTGCATTCTTCTTTGTTCCCTCGTAGTTTACCGATGGATGTCTGATGTGCTTTGCTGCACAAATCCGAAACTTGCTGCACTTGACTCAAAGTGAAAATACCACCATTTTCAAAGCAGCGAATAAATAAATAGAGGCAAAAGAGTTTATGGATCAAACAAACCTGCTCCTTGTCAAGTCTTGCTTGAGAGTGTAAATACACGATTCGTCTTTTCCTCTCCTTCCACTTTCAACTTGGACTTCATTGTCCGTAAAATGTCCTTATAAATGTTTTCGAGAATCATCGGACAAATCTTGCCAAGCTAACCATGCCTGAATGCAAATACCCCGGAGACATGAGCGTCCATGATGACGAACCACAGCTCGCAGTACAATGCAAACTTTTATTGTGACCAAACTCTGTTGAACGGAAGCTTTTGTAAGACGTTGGTTGTGGAAGGGTGAAAATATCTGTAAAAGTTGACAAGAGGAGAATCAGTCAACCCTGTGGAGATAAAAGTTGCGTATCCTGTTTTACACTTTAGAGAGCAAACAAGTTTGATAGAGTTTTGCTTTTCCAGTCCGTTGCATTCAATAGCACCTCTGGAACGCAATAAGGAGCAACTAAAAAGTTTGCCAAAATCACTTTTCGCCAATCCAACTCCCTTTTAAAACTTTACCTCCCTCTTACAACTGTCAATGGTGTGCGTATGTACATGAGCCAAGGAACACAAAAAGCTCGTTATTGTCGTCATACCCGTTTGGGCCAAATGTCAGACAAACGCACACTTTTCTATTTCCAAGCCAGCAGTGTCTAAATTTTATCAAGCATCAGCCCTGATGCTTTTTTACAAGAGCTGCTGCATTTCAAAACGAAAAGGTCCAACTGTCCAACTCTCAAGTCTGCAAGTTCACAGTACAGTTTGGCCGTTTGAGGCAATGAAAATATGTGATCAAGTGTTTTAAAAAACTTGGAAGTTGTATGAAGTATTTTTTTAAGTTTTTTTAAATGGATCACATTGAATACAACAGTTTTAAATCTGACCGAGTGATAGTAACACGCTGTGTGGGACGACAAAGCGGCAATAAATGGCAAGCGGAAGTACCCTGTAGTGAGGCGAGGGCAAAATTATCCAAGCACGCTGCGTTGACAACATAATGAGTTCATCCCCACCCTCTCATTTCCCGTCCGTTTTTGCAAGGAACCTCCCCTCACATCAAAAACTCCCTTATCCGGACATAAAACCAACTGCTCCGAGGCAGTAGCCGTGTCGTACCACTGCCGGCGCCGCAATATCTTCAACCGCAAAGAGGTTTCCGCAAGGGCTTCCTCCAGACTCCCTTCGTCCACCACATAATTATTTCCTTAAAATTTTTCCGCCTATACCAAGCTTTCTTTCGGTTTGGAATTTTGCCAGACAACTTGCAGAAGAAATGGCACTTGCGTTTAAAATAAGCATACGCACCTACCTGTTACCTCCTCCAGATTAATGCATGCATTTGGGACTGGGACAATAACCACATTATTAAAAAACTCTAAAAGCCCGAGGCTATCACTTGTTGTTTTAAGGATGCAGAGTCACCCACTCACGGAAATCATTGCACATAATTTAACCTCAACTCACGTAAGTACAAGACTTGATATGGGCATTTTGAGTGCCAAAAGCCACAATTTTTGCTCATCAACCAACAAACAATGCACAGTACAAATAAGCAATATGATTCTGTCGTGCATTACCTGTATATGCAACCAGTGCAAAATTTAGCAAGATTGTTTGAAAAACATGCCGCTGCATAAGTTCCCCTCGCAGGCTTAATTCAATTGCAGGGAAAGATCAACAGAGGGAAAAAGTAACATATGCTTGAGTCAGTAATACAGACAGACATTCGTGTACAACTTTCTCAATCTTCTCGAGCGTTGCTCAACAAACAGTGGAGGCTGTGAAAATTGGAGAGGAAAAGCACGACAAGTCCCTGGTCAATTTCGCTACGTTATGCGGCGACTTGTACAATTCCGCTTTGCACACCTCGTCCTGACTGCCGGGGCCCTGGTTAGTTGGCTGCACGTTCTACATATGCGAATTTCCCTCCAGCTCTCATGATTGATGACTGTGAGTCAAGGCAGGCAGATGCTTTTGGTGCATGCAGACAACAGGACTCTTTATATTATTTTCCCTACCATCTTGTTCATAATGGAAAAGTATGGAGAGAAAGCCAGACAGGATTTGACCGCTTTCTTTGTTGCGCTTAATCCCGAACGGTTTCGTTTACGTTGGACTACAGGCTAGTCAATTTACCTTGAGCCGAGATTTTATGACAATGTTTGCCCGCAGCATTCCATTCCTCGACTCAAATTGACCATGCAGGGAAAGTGTTGGGCAACATGGCCAGCTAGCATTGCATTACTTTTACTTTCCACAGCAAACAAACGCTTGTTGTAATTGCATCCCTTTTCCTTATCACAGCCGAGGATATAGACAGCTTATCTCCTCGAAACAGACCAGACGGTGCCGATGTAAACTTGAAGCCCATGAATAATGAATTCCGTCGGGTCTTGTCACTCTCACTCTTTGGTTTGGATACAAGACAATGTTAAGGAACACGGACACGTGAATGCAGATCCAGAATGAATCTGAAACCCGATTAGCTGAAAAGTAATACATGTGCTTCTCATTTCTCATAATGTCTTAACAGACTCATTGACTCATCGACTTGCCCATGTGAAAAAAGAAATTAAAAAGAACAATTGCCTGAAAGCTTTGAGTAGTCTCCCAAACACCCAATTTGATAAAGAAACAATTAGCAAGCGCGTAGTTTTACACACCTGACTAATTCTTGTCATCAAGCGAGAAAAGTGCGTTCAATAAGAAGCTTGTTTACTTTAGCTTCTGCTTTTTGTCGTTATTAAAGCTTGCGGTCTTGGTAAAACTCTGTTCCGAGTCTGGTAGACCTCGGAATGTGGTGGAGAACCAATAGACACTCTCCATGATTGATGACGTCTTCTGTGTACACTTGCCTTGGTTCATATACCAAAATCCGTGGTAAAACAACGAATACCTTGAGAGCAGAACATGTTCCTTGCACACCAATGACCGAGAAAAATGTTTGCTTCTACGAACTCAAGCAGCAACTTTGTCTCCGTCTTCACAAGGCCATCACAGACTGCGGCAAGAGGAAAAAGAAGGTGGAAAAAGTTGAGAAATTTCGAATAATTAATGAGAGCCGAGATTGAGTGGGGCTGCAGAAACTTAACGGTGGACCAAACTGCAAATTGTGGTGTTTTATCAGCCAACTTGCATGTTAGCTTTATGAAATGGTAAAACTACGAGTATGAGACGGCCGTCTATTCTAAGGTGTATATAGCATATCCATGCAAACTACAAAAAACAGTTGCAGGCAACAGTACGCTCTGAGGCCTTAAAGTTTCACCTTGGCTGTCAGCAAAATTTTATGTGGTGATGGAACGCTCAAACTAATTTTCGCTCAACCGAAAGTTGTGCCCTCAAAAAATCCACAGAACTGTTCGCTGCAATGAGAAAAGTTTTGTTGCTTTTCGCTTCCGGCTTTCCTTGTTTTACATTGTGTTACTTACAAGCTGAAGCTCAGTCATCTCAATATTAAAGTTAATGCTCGGTGCATTTACCAACCAGCTGAAGGCTTTCACGAGCGCAACCGCAATGATTTCCGAAACTTTTGGGTAAAATAGATCTCACCTTCGTCCAGCATATGGCATCAACTTAAGCTTGTCATGACACGATAAACAAAGTTTTCACGTTACTCGACCGTTACCCTCCGATGGATTCGGTTGTGCAATAAATTCTGGAATGATGCAAATAATTTCGCACTCGCACTGCGGTTCTGCAGAGGTGTAAGTTTGCTGGCATGGATCAAACAAGGTGTTTTATTCACTCGGTTATTGTCTCATCACTCTTGCTTACTTTTATCACTCTTGCTTACTTTTCTCCGTGGCTCCTGACTGTGAGTATATATTCTTACGATGCAGACAAGAAAGAGCGGAGGCCAGGTTATGACGATCATAAACTTGATCAAGTCCAGCCTCAAGTACGTCTCTTAAATTTTGGTTATTAGAAACCATTAAAAGGGTATAAAATATGCCCCTTTTATATATATACGCTGTTTTATCGTTCTTTCCATGCATGAAGCGCTTTGTATATATACAACTCATACTTTCCCTGCTATTGCCCCTGCTCACAGACAAACTACCACCTACGGAAATTAGACGGACAGGAGCTGCCATATTCTCAGATAAACAAGAAGATGTTTGCAGTTTGCATCGTAATTCAATTAGCAGTGGGAACCAATCGCAATTAGTCAAATGATTATTGACAAAGTGTGATTTGAATCAAAACAAATGGCACATGGTGTCTTCCACCACGTGGCACGGTGTTGTACCTACGAGAAAAATTCAATAAAGTTTATCTGCTCTTTACGATTCAGAGAGCTGGAGCTGATCGTCTGCAAAACTTACAAAAGTGTTTTGCCACCCAATAATTTCATGTGTGAACGGATCTTACAGCTTTTTCCACGTGCATTTCTCGAGGAAAAAAACTCTTTCTTTCTCAATTGCAAGTTTCAGCATGACAAAGAGGCAGGTTGAATTAATTCATGTGCAGTTTTTTCATGCAGAAAGATTTAAAACACTGAACAAGGGAGCCTTAGTGTGAGTAGCACGGATTTAAGGAGTAAACAGCAAGCAACTTGGTGGTCCAGCGTAATACCGTTGGGAATAATACACTAATTAGCACCCAGTTCCTAAATTCACAATAATAAAGATACCTGTTATCAAAAAAATGTTGGGGTGGCCCACTGCTTTCTGTAGTCTTCATGAATGTACCCATATGACTTCAACAAAATGAGCTTATACAGGAAGCGTGATTTGGCTGCATTCAAACACGTTACGTGTTACGTGTACTTGAGCTTGAATGTGATTACCTGCAATTTGACCAAGTATATAATATATACAAAGTTGTGCGGAATTTTGCAGATGGCGCTTTCCTCACTGTCGCAATAAACTTGGACACAAAATTCAAGGGTCTAATATGCCTCATCAGGCAATTAGCTGGAGCAGGAGAGTCGATTGAGAATAAGCATTGAGGTTGTGTTATTGATACAGAGCGGAAATTGGCGACAGTCTCGTAAAGCGTATTGTCGTCATTCGCGTGTTACCTCTGCTTGTTTGTTGTATTGCATTCCACGTTTGAACGGCTGTCATGTCCAAATTGAGCCTTTAAGCCGGCGGCGCATCTGATAGCACGGCATCATTTCACTGTGACAGGCTCTGAGCCACAATAGTCTGTACTAATGACAAACCGGAAATTGGGCAATGTTACGCTGTCAAAACGGGGATAGCTAACTCGGGATGGAGAACCAGAAGGCATGTGCCGGTTTCTAGGTTTCTTGCGCGGTCCCCGTGGTAAATATTTGCTTGTTACAGAAAAACTATTGTGTGAGCAAAACAAAAACAGCGATAACACAAGACATGCTGCTGAACGTGCCAAACAATGGAGAAATAGAGTTGATTCTTTCGAGAGATCTTATCGCGTATGGTCTACAGCATGATGATTTCGATTATTGCCAATGACTTCCATTTTGAGGGTTGCCACGAGAGTCTTTTGTAAAAAGAAAGTTGGAATAAAAGACTTTTTCACCCGAGCTGATCCCACCTGTTTATAACTGTCGTGTGAGGTGAACACATCCTAATCTGAGCTGTACGTTTTGCCTGGAGTAACCTTCTTTCCATTTCAAAGGAAATTCAGTAGCAGTTGTTGCAAAACAGGAAAAAACATAATTTTGTAACGCTCATACGGCGAGCCGGAGCAGAGACAGACAAGCGACATTATTTTCATTGCTTTCATCGCCATAGCTTTTGTCTGCTGAAGTTTCATTGTGGCTCTCGTATTTTGTCGGTTACTTTCCTCGCTCTATTGAAACATGCTATCGTTCAAACAACGACCGGACGTCCTTATCTCACTGTTACACATGAACCTTTTCGTGTAAGACGAAACAGAAAGACTTACTCGGTACTCGCAAGGTAATGAAGTAGAGAAAAATCCCGAGATTCCTTCCTTTTGAAATGCTGTATCCTGTTACCACAAGTGACAACACGACGAGGGCTGTCTCTCTCCATTTGCCCTCCTTCCCGCTGATTCCACCGAGTTCACATAGATTCAACGGAGCAAAATATATCCCATTTTGTCAAATGCGGAATTGCAATCCTTTTTTCCCTTGATATACTTCTAAATCTTCCGAGACTTACAGACAAGCGTCGTCGTTTCTGCTTTCCATGTCATTCGTTTTATGCGCGTTAACAATTTCAAACTCGAATCGTTGTAGAAAAAAAGCCCATTCTCCTATAAATCCTCCCG
Organism: Sphaeridia pumilis; assembly: GCA_034698345.1. Taxonomy (NCBI): domain Eukaryota; kingdom Metazoa; phylum Arthropoda; class Collembola; order Symphypleona; family Sminthurididae; genus Sphaeridia; species Sphaeridia pumilis. The sequence goes on from JAQGBJ010001888.1 coordinate 14,203, forward strand.
GCATCAAACAACAAAAACAATATACGACAAATTTCTATGACTGACTAGTCTCATTCTCCGTAAGCTTCGCAGAAGCATGCATTTACACAAGCCATCATGAAAACGCAGAGAACCACAATTGTATTTGTCTCCGCTAACCAACAATAAGTTGGGCAAAACTGTAATTAAATTCCCAGCAAAAGTTGAAAAGTAATTCTCCAGCTGACAATGACACTCGCTCAAAGTGTGTCGAGGATCCTGCAAAAGTTTTTTCTCGTGTCCATCATCTCCCACTCTTGACTGACTAACTAGAAACATGAATTATTCCGAGGAAAATTACCAAAAAGCACTACCACAAAGCCTGCAGTGTTGGATCATGCTGCAATATTGCTTTCGGCATCTGTCAGTAGAGTGTGCCGAGCTAAAAATTTTGCAAGATTTTAATGAACATTCTTTCATTTTCAGAATCTCCTGACCTGAGCTGTCGCCCACAGAAGCTGTGCTACCAAGCTAAAATTTTTAAAACGTCGGCGGGAATGAAGTCAACTACATTGGTAGTTCAGCATCGTGGAAAAGGTTTAATGGATAAAGGTAAGAAAATTATCTTCATCTTTTTTACTCGTCGGTCATGGCCCAACTTTGTACGTCCAACCTCTTTTTTTTAAAGTCACAGTCAATAAGTCAGGAGAGAGAAAAATGTTTTCTTTGAAATATCTCCAAAGTTCAGTGCAAGTCTCTTTGAATTTCAGCGTAGCAGCATTGATATAAAAGAGAGAATTCATTGGAAGCCCTGTAAAGAGCTTATACCGTTGCTTGCACAGTCATTGTAATTCAATTATCTGCTCAAATAATGTCTTCCACGAAGTTCAAAGCAGTTTTTGAAATTTGATGCATTTCTTTTGTATCCTTATGACGCAATGGTTTTTTGAAATACTGGGAACTCGTCTTTGGCAAGGTTGTACTAGAAAGTGGCTCTGTATCCTCGAGCGGGAGCTTTGGTTATTTTCTTTCACCCAAAAGTGATAACCGTACACTAAGTCTTGATAAGCCCACAACACATGTGGCTCGTGTTGTTTGTATGCAAAAGTGAATAATGAAGGTTCGCCGAAACCCCTTGTCATGATACCGTAAGACAAAAGAAGAAATGAACCGCTTTCGCGAACATGGGCCATAATCAAAATATGGTCTCCGATCTATACAAAATTCGTGTACTTCCTGATCGTCATGTGGTTTTGAGTTTGGTATATGAAAATCATGCTTGCAGCATGTAATAATACTCTTCTTTGGTATGCTATCTGGTTATACGCCCAATGCAGCTCAGGCACTTCGACCATAAGCAGAAGTACAAACACTATCAACGCCGCAAAGCCTGGATTTCTCTACCCACTATGATTTACAAGAAGCACACTTTCTCTTCTTTAAAGCATCGACTTTGAACATACAGAAACTAATTTCCGTCTAATCCCAACTACTCATCATTGCAGCGTATTCCATTTGCTCGTTCAAGGGCTCTTTACACGACTCCCCACTTTGTCACATTCAGGAAGTGTTCCTGGTGGTGTCTGCCTACAAGCCGCCGTCTAAACTTATCTCCTTCGTCCCAACAAAATGAATCGCAATTTGTTGAAAAACTACTCCATTTAATTTTACCTCATGTTATTATTAATCTGAAGGCAGACAGACTAATCTCTTTCCCTCTATTTACTCTTCAAGAGCTTGACTGGAAGCAGAACCAACCTTGTTTTCTTTAAAGGCAACCGAACAGAGTCGTTCCCGTCTTTGTCCACAGGCCCAAGGAAAACTTTCTCTGCGGAATAAGGTTTGATAAAGTTCCACAGATGGCGCCATGGCCTTCCCTTGAAAGCCCAAGGTCCTCGAGTACAAGAGTTTATCCATAACTGCTATATAGCAATTGGCTCATTCAAGTTCCTTTCCGAGTCTGGAAAATAGGTTGTACAACAAGAGCTTTCTAAGGAAACCTTCCATTATGATGAGCTGCAACAAGTTGAGCTGCTTCCGGTAACTTGTGGTGGTTGCACAAAAAATACAAGAAAAAGTGCAAAATAGTACAGCATTTCTGCAACCCTTCGTGCAGCAAATTTTAAGAAGAAAATTGAGCCAAGATTGGGATTTAGATTGAGTTTACACCGCCGGAAATACAAGTTTTGTACTTGGAGCGGAAGAAAGTTGAAAGTGAAAGCCAAGAAAGTAACGTAACAAAGTTTATCCACATGGTCGCATTTTTGCCTACCTTTACACCGAAGAAAGTACAACTTTTAAATGTCTATCACGATCACGTAACTCGGTAAACGTAGACGAGAATGAGAATGCACGAAGGAAGCAATGTAAACATACGTAGAGTTCCACAAAAACCTTTCTTCATCCTGAATACAACTTTCAAAGACAAACACACGGATTTAAGCCTACCCCGTTGCCGTAGGTGAAAACTTCCGCCGAATTGTGGAGCATCAATGCGTTTTGTGAACGTAGAGATCATCTTTAAGTTGTGAGTTAGCTACCTGGATACACGATTAATCGTACTGCTTTCCTACTTCTAAAACATAAAATGTATCGAGTCAATAGCAAACAAACATTTTAAAATAACGAAAGTATCTGAATCAGAAATTTCTTTCATCTTTGGCAAATCCAACAACTTTCTCTGTAACTTTGCCACTCTGCTTTCTGCGCCTCGTTTATAAAAATATTCATTCAAGTGAACCAAATCTACGAAAAGTATATTCACAACAACTCCAACTATGCATATACCTGTTATAATCTTCCGGTTAACAACTCGATAATTGTGATTCGTACACAAAGAGCTGCTTCCGATGGTTAATACTGCAGTTGCATACGGATTGCCAAGATCAAAGCATGAGCCCATCGGTCAACAAGACAGCAGACTTAAAGAAGGCCCCGCTGATAAGAGGGCAATAAAATGCTTTGACGTGGATGAGAAGCCGTGATAAAAAGCCGTGATAAGTGGGAAACGAAATGAACTCGAAAAGCGCAAAGTCGGTGAAAAGAGCCAGGAAAATCAACAGTTTATTCGAAAAGGAGGCTTTGGCTCCTTTTTGAAGCTACTTTGTAGCAGTTGGAGTGATTCTCTCGCCAAGTCCAAGCTTCGTGACTAACAACGGCGAAAAGATTTTTTCCTGTCATCCCTTTGACTCAAGTGGCTCTTTTCAAGGAGGCAATACAATGTCATTCTCAAGAGAATCTACAGGGTCAAGGAAGCTGTGTGTGTACATTTTTGTATATATATATGTACGGCAGTTTCTAGCGGGTCCATGGTAATAGCAATAATAAATGCTTTTATTTCCTTCTTTCACATCCATCCGGGTAAAAGTTGCTATTCATGCAAGATTGAATAACCTCCTTACCGCAAATCTTATCTTCGAATTTCTTCAACGTGGCTGAAATAAAGAAACTCAGAGGTATGGTGTAGAGAGAAAAGATGCATGTACAAATAGTGTTATCACGTCTTTGAATTTCCTGTTAGACAGGTAACTATTCCGGGCACTATTGTGGACCTTTTTGGATTCAAATACGAGAGTGTATACTATTACAGGCTGTGGACCAAGGCGTTTTAAATTGTGTGTGCATACGACAAGTTTTTGAGGTGCCGTAAAGGAAACCGCCGCTGGTTTCACACCTACTTTACTTTCCGTTCACGTCACATGGAGTTTTCGGCTTATGGTATAGTGAAAGGCAGAAGATAGCTCGCCATGTTGATAGTTTACTCGAATCAAGTCAGGCTGTCTCTTTCTCAACCTCTTGCTGTCTTTCAAAACAAGACGACTAAACCCTGTGCCTTCATTGTTCATTAACAAGAGACTTTCACTGTAATTTCCCCATCACCTCTATTAATGGAGGTGTTGATCACGTTTTGGGCTCCCTTTCTTTACGGAAGAAAAAGGACATTTGGGCTTGCAGGTATTTTAATAATGGGCATTTTGCAAAATTTTGCAAAAATTCTCTTGAGTGCATGGTAAAAGGAGAAGAAACCAGCGCCCTTTTGCAAAAATTACTCCAGTCAACTTGAATCACTGCACAAGTGTCTGTGCGCGGTTGCGCTAAAAGCTTTGCAAATTAAATTACGATTGTGTCATCCTGTGCTCCGGATATTCGTTGGAAAGTTTCAGGGGAGAAAAACGTTGTTTTTCTTGTTGGCTGGCGTTGAACGGCCCCGCAGGAGATGTGAACAAGGGCCGCTTGTATCACTCCTTCTCGCCTGCCATTTGCCAGAGATAAATGATTGTTAAACATGCCCTCGATTCTTAAGCTTTCACTCCTTTCTATTGTAGAGGCTATTGTAAAATGGGCGGCAAAATTTTACATATTGCAGCTCACGAGGCAGGATGAGTAAGGGCATAGCTGTAGTCTCGTACTCGCAGGAATCATGTTCACGGCACGATCAGACCTAGGCAATAGGGAATGAAAAGTGTTTGTTTTATAAAACTAATGTGAAATCACTCCCCCTGTCAATTCTTGCGTTTTACCGAGTGAAGCTAATGATAAAATATTTCCCTTTCCAGCTTCCTCTCTGCATGCAAAAGTGCCCTGCATTTTGCCTTACCTGAAACCCACACATTCGCATAGTCTACCACTTGCACAAGTCAGTGGTTTTGCCCACCTCTTCAGTTTCTCCACAGTCTTTTGTATTAATCTTAATAATTCACTCCACGCACTAAAAGAATGTACGCATATTTCCTGAATGCCAAATCCATTTCCTTTTATCTAGTTCGTATGCAAGTTCCGCCTTTACAAATGTCTAATGACTTATACAGTTTTGGTGCAACCAAACTACCAAACCAACAGATACACACGTCAACCAATTTAATTATCTCTCCAAACGCACGCTCGTATGTAAGCAAGCATAGCTATTATTGTGAAAGCACACATATGTCGCTTTGAACTGTCATAAATGACAGGAATACGCCAACAGACATCCGTATGCTTATGTATTTTTCGCTATAGATTTCCCATGGAGCTTTGTTAAAACGGAGTTGAGTAACTTGGCTTTTATTTTATGTTTTCAAAAGAGTGGAAACTGACTTGGCGAAATGATGATAAACTGCTACCTGTAACGGTTCCAGGCCTGCTGCAGCATGTATTTGTCATTGTTGAATGAAGATTTCCGATTGAGAAACTAACAAAGGCAATTTTCACTTGTATTTGGCATATTGGGCATGCTCATACCCTATCCTAACCGCTATCCTGTTACCAATTTATGGGAAACGTAAGTTCTATCTAGCAGAAGTGTCGGTAGCGAGTGAATTGCATATACATCATGGAGTCATTAGTTTTTGGATTTCTTCCTTTCAGAAGCAGTATTAGGTTGTGTGAATCATACATATTCATATTCAGAGTTGAAGGTAACCTAAGAAGTTTTTAGTTTCAACGCAATAATATTACTATTATTATTATGCCATGTCCGTCGGAAATTGTTGATTGTATAGAACGAGTGCCTGTGTACGGTTAGGGAGGGCTGGGAATCAACTGGATATTTGGATTGAATTAATAGAATCATGTGAGAGAAGATTTTTGGAGTTGATTACTGGGAGAAGATGATATTTCTGTTGTGGGAATCAATCAGAAACTTTTCCCGCTCCAAGCAATTAAAAAGTTGCACGGACAGCAGCAGAGCAAGTTTTGACATCAGCAGTTAAGCTC
>JAQGBJ010001889.1:0-19841 GCA_034698345.1 Sphaeridia pumilis
CGCGTTCAAAGCGGAGAAATGGTGCTTTTCTCGTAAGTTATCGCCCCTGCTTTTTTCTGTTTCTTTATGTTTATTTTGTTAATTCAATATCAACGTTTTCCTAATTCTTTATTAATTTTATGTTTCCGTCTTTCCACCCTCCTTGACGCAAACGTTCTCGAACATGGCTTCCACAGATTTATTTACACGTTAGCGAGAAAGCTGCACTAACCAGCGCAAGCTTATCTTGAATGCTTCAAAAAATACAGTTGCACGCAATGTTGCTGTTGGTGGTGGCGGTGCATGTTTGTTTTTCACGCTGCAATAGATTTACTGAAATACCAGGGGTGGAGGAGCTTTTGGAAAGATTTTACGTGTCCACTTGAGTTTAAATCCGTAGTGATTAGTTGCGCTGATAAAGTTTTGCTATGGCAGCCGGCAGCTAATTTGAGTGCGGGGGAGGCTACAGAGCTTGCAAGTAACAAGCCAAAGCCTTAATCCTCCATGTGGTGACCAAGAGGGGATGCATCAGACTTTCCTTAGACACTTTATAGGGTGTAAAATAATGGCGCTCACTCAAAGTGCATTCGTTCAGCTCGGGCTATAGAAAAGCGGGAGAAGCGATTCAGGAAGGCAAATTGCTGCTAAAGTTGCGTCCAAGTTTTCCGTGATGGTTCTTTTAGTGATAAGTAAAAGGGATAGTTTGCACACGGATCCGAGCAAGCAGAAAAGGGGTTGAGAAGAAACCCATAAAAGTATCGGTTCTCACACGTTTGCAAGTTGAAGGACTGATGAACGCGATGCGGGAAGAACGAAGAGTCATTTTTGACCAGAACGTACAACAGTTCTGTTCTTTTTCAATGTCGTCGTTTATCGCCCAACTTGAAAATTGAGGCTTTAACGGGAAGTTGGAGGTTTAAACGTGCTTTGCTGTGTTTATTTTATTTGAAATGTCAAAAATATTGAGAGTTTTATGGCTTCTTGGGATACAGCAAGGGACGCTAAATCCCATCTTTATGCTCAAATGATTGTCCTATACTTTGTATTACTCCTGCCATTACACGCATGTAGTCTGGTGGCGTATTACCACAAACGTGAGCCATGTGCATAATGTAAACTTCGCTGCAAGGTGCGTTTGGAAGGTCCAATATACAATGGTAATGTTGGTATTCAATGGATCTAATAGGCATTTATGGCGGCTGAAAATATGTCCTGCGATATGTTATTATTGTTTTGATTACTTCTGACTGACTCGCTCTGTTCAATGGGTGAATGGTAGCCCATGTTGGTTGGTAGGCTTAATTGGGAGAAAGCAGCAAGGTTTGTCGGAAGCCATTGTGTTCTATCCAACCTATTGTCTACAGTTACAACTTGGAGTCAATGGCTAATGATAATGGTAATGGTCAGCATAAAAAGCACATGTGCCCACTGGACGGATACCATTGGCCATTTTAACTTTGTACTGTACTCCGGTGCCTCCAGCCACTCTTGTGATGGTGAGTGAAAAGTTTAATGTGTCTGGATTCGGCGGCTGATTGTGTCATTCATGAGAACATTGTAATTCTGAGGATGCCAATCTACCAAAGACTGCTACTTTTGGACAAGGCCAGCTAGCAATGGTCCCTGCGAAACTGTGGAGATTTGGTCCATTTTGTATTATAGCTTTGCTCATCCAAACCTAGTAACCCTCTTAAGCTACTGTGCTTTAAAATTGGTTGGATCAAGGCCTTTAATTGAAATTGAAAGTAGAATTTTGGCAATATAGTGACTTCAAGTATATTAGCTGTATTGGCTACTTGGGCGTAAGAGCTTTGGGCGACGTTGTTTACAAATCGAAAATGTGAGAGGCTAGGTCGCTAGGTTTTTTCCAAGTCCAGATCACATCCATGGGCGTGAGAGCGGAAAGACGTGCGGAAGAACGGCCTAAATATTTAGGTAGCAATGCACACACGGGTATTCGAGTTCGGGACTGGCAGGAAAGAACATGGAAACGATAAAGGTGGGCTGTTTTGCCCATGTTTGTTCTTCTGGTCTCGTGGGTTCTGGTATACGCATCATTCATAAAGTGGGAATTTCGATGGCAGAGAAAGCGTATTTTCTTTTTCCCGAGTATTTAATGTAGTTATGCTGAGTTGCTCATCCGGCAGGCAGGGTCCATGAATTGTTTTACTGTTTCGATCGTAAAATGTTGTTGGTCTGTTTCCGTACCGTTACAATATAAACGTTCAGTGTTGTTCCACCGTGGTTTCTCGTCTGGACCAAAACAGTAACGTGTTACCTACAGATAAAACATGGTCCAGCAAATCTAGACAAGGACGCTTCACACAGGATATGTTTTGAGTAATTTATGATGAACTCCGCAGCAAGCTTTACACGCCCGCTAGACTGACAGCCAGGAGCTCGCTGTGATCTAGTGCTAGTAGCACCGCCTTTTTCTGCATTGTCCGCAGTTTTTCCATGCGGTTCTTGTTAAAAACCCGCAGTCACCAAAACTTTTCCAATGCACTGCACAGGCCTCGCTTTCGGTACATTTGCAACATAGTGTTGATTGCTCGGAAGGTGAAATATATCATGCTTCCCACTAGACAAGAAAATACGGTATAGACTAACTAGTTTTTAAGTTACATGTTTGGCGAATGGAAATACAGCTTTCTGCTTTAGTTTCAATGCTTCAACTGCTTGGTTTTTGTATTGTCTTGCCACTACAAAGCTGTACTACTTTTGACTTCTACTTGCGACTATCCGGTATATAAATACACCTATGCTCTCTAACAACTAAATTTTCCAATACATATAAACGGATATGGAATAAATGTTTAAGAACTTCTTGACAGCATCTATTACTGGTAAAGGAAAAGTTTCTAATATTGACGTATGTTCGTTTAATTTCCGGTCGACGACAACAGAAAGGGGAGACTTCAAGCCAACCGACCTAGAAAGGTAAGTCACCGAATTTTTTCCTACTTTGTATTGACACAACTAAAAGAAGTTTCTGCAGATTTTTTGTATTTTGATCTAAACGGTAGCACAGCGTGCCGTGAAATAAATAGGTTTGAAGTTTGTAGTAGGGTTTTGTGAGGTGTAGCTGTGTTTTGGTAGTTCTTTTTCCATGGTGTGGATCTGCAGTTTAGATCCGTAGCAGAAACTAAAGACAGAGCCGCTAGGGTAAAAATTTACGTGCGTATTGATTAACATCCACTTGGGTTTCCAACGACAAGAGTTTTTTTGTGCGGTACATAGATCAAAAGCTGAATAATTCAGAGTGTAAAAAGAGTTCTTTTACCCGAATGAATAGTCATAGAAGAGAAAGCGATTTCTTTGGTGGATAAACCAGGATAAGAAAAGGTAGGGGATGAAGAAGGAAATTAGAAAAGTTTATGCAAAAATTATGTGGGCCAAGCTTTCAGCAAGAGTTTCCAGTCAGTCAGCGAGTGGTTCTAATACAGCTACACAAATATTAATACTTTTGTCTAACAGAAACCTTTCAAGTGTCTAGTGTAGACAAAGAAATTTTCTCTTGAGGACAAGACTTTTACCTTGTTCCGGTTGCTAGGATTTGAAAAGCACTTTCGGAGAAGGCGAAAGAAGAAATAAAAGAAAGTCAGCAGGGAACTCACTCTTTCACAATAACTATAGATTAGTTCAGAGGACTGTTTAAGACAAGTTTTGCAAATCTGCAGGTGCTTAATAACGTTTGAAAATGGATTTGTTTCAAAACTAATAGCATGTCGTGTGTTGTTTTTCTGAAGTGAGAAGAGTGACATGGACGGCAGCATGAGAGGCGAACACAATGGTCACCAAAACGGCAAAACAGGATTTGCAACAATTCCTCAAAGCGAGATGCAATTCGGTGTCCAACAACGGGGGAAAACTCGCCCACCCGATCCAATCCTTCCATCGGATTTTCACATCATGAAGGTACATACTTTCAACTGTGAGAATAGAATTCTCAAGCTGGCAGAAGTAATCTTAATGGGAGAAAGTTGCGAGATGTAGCGAATGAGGAAACGTAGCTTTTCTTCTGGTGATGGGTTTTGTGGTGGAGGGTTTTGCTTCAAAGTGCCTACTTTAGCCAAATCGTCTTAATGGCATCAATTTTACAGAATTTTGACCCTCAAGAAACAAGTATATAGAGAAGCTTTCTTGAGAAAGAGGTAGCTTTAAGCAGTCAAACTAAATAAGCTTCAACAGGCCAGCGGAAGACAAGGAAGTTGAAGCTCTTAAAGGGATTTTGCATAAGTTGAAAAGTGATGAGAAAGAACGGGTTCACTTGGATGAAATTCAGGAAAGATTGGAACTCACAGGCAGTAGTACTCGTCAAAATTGAATGCATTGCGTGAAACCCATACATGTTGATTTACGTCTTGCTAGGTCTGGGGCAAAAATATATAGGAAACCATCAATGCTTGCTGAAAGCACTAGCAAGAATATCAGGGTAGCGACCCATGTAGAAAGCTGAAGTGTCTAGCAGCTAGCAGCTGAGTTGTGTGAAAACTTTTGGAATCAGATGGACAACAAAGTTTGTCTTTTTGCAGAAGAAATGAAAAGAAACGAGCCAAGAGAAATATCGAAAGCCAGTAGATGATAGGAGCATTAGAGCAAAGTGAGAGGCATGTAAGAAAAATTGCCAAAGTTGACTTTCACCTTGCTATTGAGAAAAAGGTAGGCTTTTCGACAAGGTGTTGAAAAGAAACGCATTGCACAAAAGACCATGAGAAACGTGCGGTGAGCTCTGATTTGGAGAAATAAAACTAGGAATGTAAGCCGTAGCAAAGTCGCAGTCTTTCGAGTTCCATTCAGTCAGTCGGCTTGGACTAAGCACTTGCGAATTTCAGCATACATATGGCAGAAAGTTGCTACGCTTCAATTAAGAGAAAAGATAGCTGAAAATACGTTAATTGCGTAACGTGCGCTGAAACAAGCTCTGACTGAGCGTGAATGCATGGTCAATTTATCTCAAGTACACATAATGTAATGTTCAGTGGACCATTCGCTAAATTTACTCTCTTTGGTTTTATTTTGCGTCACGCCTGTGTCGTATGCAACGCTGGACGCTGGAATTTGTTGTCAACTTTGATCTTCCGGAACTGTGGACTCGTAATGTGATTTAACCTCTCCGCACACAATCAATTGTGTCTGGTAAAGTTGACTAAGGTGTCCCCACCTATGCCACCACCACCACATCATTATTGTAACGGTAGAAGCCCTGCAATTACGGTGTGAAGCAGCCCCCTGTACAAATCATCGTTTCCCGCGTTACTAAAGTCTGACCTAGAAAACGTTACTAATGTGAACAAATTTCGTGACTCTAATCTACGAACAGAGCAAATTTCGAGTACTTAATCAAACGCTGTAAAAAGTTAGGTTCGTGTATTTTGATGTTACCCTTTTAATTAGCCGATAGCTCGCATCTCAAGGCTAGAGTATACGTCAAACATTTTGGAGAAAGCAAGGGTACTTTTAATGATAAGGTTTTGCTAAAACCACTTCCAGTATAGGTTCAAGCTAGTGGAGCGATAGTTAACTAGCTGTTGAAGCTTTTTTAACCGGTTTTGCAGTTTGTTTAGAAAAAGGTACTTGTTTAAAGAAGAAAAGTATAAATACTATTCACACCAAGTTCCCAAATACCCGAAATTTTTCCCGCATCTATCGGTCGTTTCACCGTATGACATTCCGCCGAGGTACATGTTCAAAACTACTGAGTGTGATATTCGTCATTTTGCATGAATTTGCTGGAAACGCCATGTTCCAGAACGTTTGCATTTCCATTTTTATGTGTGTGCTGTCATGACCAACACGGGTTTAAGGCCTTTGATGCTGATATATGTTTTGTGGCTTTTTGCATGCGATGATCTAACATGGGCTTTGGTTGCACTAACTGGTGGTATTGGTAACGTATTGATTGATTTTTGCAGTCTATGTCATGCCTTTTATGATATGCTTATTCGCATTTTTGGGTGTTACAACTGTGGTTATTTCTGTCTTTAGCCTCTTTCACTATCGACAATTAGCCTTTAACTTGAATGTAACACAACCAAAATTGTTCAGTAAAGGCAAAGGCGATTTTGTCAGTTTGTTGAGCTTTTGACAATGTCTTCGTCTAAGTGTAAGTCTTGGTAGATTGCATGTGTAGTGCTATGTTTTAGAAAGAATTGCTTTGAGATGTAGATGTATCAAATGCTGAATGTGATCGATTGTTTTATAATTCGAATTTAATTTTTCGATTTCAGCCACAACAGCAAGTAAACTTGAGAAATGAGCGAAATTTCCGCGGGCGTGCCTACCCTATCGACCATAGCAAAAAAGATATCAACTACGCTGATTTACAGTTACCAAAAACTTCAAACAACGGATCCATGAAGAAAAGTAACAAGTTATCAGGTCAGCATCGTCTACCGTCCCATCATTTGATGCAACCCAACATACCTACTGCACGTCCTGTACCCAGCATCAGGACGGACTATGCAGAAATACAATTTAAACCTAAACCAAATGAACAAGCGGAAGTGTGACGGATTGTGTAAGGTATTTAATTCTGATACACTGTTCTACTAGGTTATAAGTTTTAGAGTATTTAGTTTCTTAGTGTAAATTTGGTCTCAAATATCCTCGTTTATTTTCTATTCGAACTAATGTAGCGGATGCTGAAGCATTCATGAAACTTTTCCTACTTTGAACGAGCAACTCACTTAAGGTTATGATTAGAGCTTTAATTCTAACTGTGTGTATACTGTGAGAAATACAGAAAGTTAGTTTTATGTCCACCCAGTGCTTTGATTTGAACGAGTCCCAGTAATGCACGTGAAAGCACATAAGGATGAGCAGATTTAACTTGCAGAGGAAAATTGATGATGATTTTATCATGGTTCTGGTCGTTGTACAATGTTACGTCAGTATAGGCAAGTGTAGGAAAAGAAATTGATTTGTACCGTACGCTGAAAAGTTTTACTCACAGACAGCGTATCCTTAAGTTTTAAAATTTTGTACAAACGTCCTTCCGTACAGAGGTATAGAGAGAAATATGCATAAGTTTACCCCTGAATTTGCTGATTGAGCTTTTGCTTTCATCAAGGGATTTTCCTAAGCAGGTACCAAGCAATCCAAAAGTATATTATACATGACAGTATCTAGGATAGTTGAAAAAGGAATTGCCTTTGAACCCTGACTGCCTCCCTTGTAATTATATGATTACGAATGTAATTAATAAAAACACTAATTAACGGAACAACTTGGAAAGACAACTGGTATAATTTAGTTTGAGTGTGTTTACCCTTGATTAATTTAGCCCTTAAGAGTATGTATTCAGTTGTAGCTTTTTGTAGCACCGTCGATGCAAGCATATTTTTATGTTTTTTCACTTGCTGTGTATCTGTGTCGAAAATTGTCTGTTTTGATGTGTATGATATCAAATTTTTGTGTAAATGCAGTGTACTTACTATATATTACAAAATTATAAGTTAGGTATACGAACAACGCTTGTGAATTTTGAGGTAAAGCTTGTCTGTGTCTGCAGTATCATAATGATCCAAAGTTTTCAGATAAATTTTATACGCGATAGTTCTTCCAGCTGCAACGTTTTTTGAGAAAATGTGTGCAGGAGGTTGATGTCAAAACATAGTTCAGGTGAATGTAACTAATGTTAATAGATGTAAATGTTTAGCGCAGAAAGTCACAGACAGTTTAAGTAACCGAGTACCATGTGTAGTTTAAGATGAATGTTTTCGGAAAACAGTAAATGTTTCTACTATTGGATTTTTATGAAAAATAAATATTTCGTGACAAAAATTACATTCAAACTTTGCGCCTAAGCTGATGTCTCCGTAGAATACACGAGATCATGTGGAAAAGCGTATTGAAGACAGTGAGCCTAACATGGTTGGACGTAATGTTGAAAGAAGACAAAAAGCGTAAGAATTTTTGTTAGTTTTTGAAATTAGACGTCCATAAAACTTTGCTCGAGGCAATATCTTCAAGTGAATGCAAGGCAGTGAGGAGGAGAAGACGTGTAGTTTGCAGTAACGTTTCAGAGGTGGAGGCGTAAAATGTGCACAGAAATGTTAATGAGTGTGACAAGGATGGTAATAGCCCAGGGGCTTTACGGAGAATGTGGAAGTGACCTGGATCGGAAGGTTTTTTTCTCCTCTGCACGAAATCATATGTGAAGGAAAATTGCAAAATTGTCATGCTGGCGAGTACACGCGTTTAGAAGTCTGCACAGCGGTGGGCCACGAAGACGACAGGGATGTTGAAAAAGAACAAGAATTGACCTTTGGAGATAGGAAAATTTTTATGGCCCTCAGCCGGGTTGTAAAGTGATTGCGGAGGATGGGATAATATTCGAGAGGAGGGTAGGATTCATCTGAGTTTAATGGGCAATTTTAAAGAGGGAGGAGACGGTGGTTTGCTAAAGAAAGAAAAAATGTTTGTCATTTGTGATAAATGTGAAGTATATTGTTGGACGATTGGGAAGATTTTGAGTAATAAGCTCACGAGATTTTGCTCTCTTTTTCCTTCATATGGTAAATTAGCCCAAGGAACAAGAGTTATGGCAAAGAAACAGTACACATGTTTGAACAACACCCAAAGGCCAGTTAATTATGGCATGGATTAAATATCTATTAGGGAAACCGTTCCTTGAGATTAGTGAAACGTGCTCCATAGCTGTACACATATGTCTCGCTGTCGAATGCTCATTTTCAGTACGTCCATGTGTAGTCTCGCGCTCCATGAGAAAATACCCTTGCAGGGAGAATTCACAGTAATATTAATTGCGTTCGTTTCCGCAGAGACATTTTTTGGGATGGGTGTGAAATTTTGTCCATGATGATGCCGTTTTCTATTGTTGCACTTTTGACTGTCTGTCGGCTAGAGTTTCGACAACAACGCGGGGCGACGTGTACTAAACGTCGCACATTGAATTGTGGCTTGGTGTACAAAGGGTAAAGAGGGTATTGAAGCTTTGGAATGACAGTGGTCATTTTTTAAAGAAGGATTTGGATGGCAAGTGGTAATCCGCTGATTTGTTGCGTAAATGCCTCTTTTCCAGCTTTTTAATGCTGGTGAATAGAAAAGGCTTCGTGCTGGAAAGCCCTCTTGAAAAAAGAAAGAAAGAATGGCAGGATAAAGACAAGATTGAGACTTGTAGAATTGTCCTCTAGAAAAATGTGTCCTTTGAGCAAGTAAAAATGTTAAATGGATGGCATTATTGTTGTATGGAACCAAGTTTAGCGTGTATTTTTCGAGTACGACAAGTTTCTCAAGACCGCAACTTTGCCACAGTAAATCATAAGAGCATTGTGACGCACAAGCCGATTGTGCAACAGACAGATCGGCTGTATTGGCGTGCAGTTCAAAGGAAAAATCGACTGACTGAGATGATGCCCGTGCAGTATGATAAATGCCCGCAGTTGTTGTTCAATGGGCACTGAAAAGTTGGAGACAAAGGGTTTGTCATTCACTTTTCGGTCTTTGCAAGACAGCCAGTGTTTTTTATCGAGAAAAACTAGAGACAAGTAAGCGAAATATTGACAGGGTGATTTAAACTACCAATACGGAACAGATTGCCGACAAAATGACGACCAAAGTAGCTCTCTGGCTGGAAGAAAGAAAAAGGATGAAAGAGTCGCAGTAGAAGAGATTCGATCTGCAACAACGAGATGGTAAATTATTATCTCGTATTAGACTGAATGTCCTCTTTTCTAACCATAAACACGAGTGACACTTTTGACGGCATCCACAGGCAAAGACGCAACATTTGCCTTGCGGTTTTGCAAACTTCCAAACCGTCTCGTTGGTGTTACAAAGTTTCATTTTTTTCGAAGGTGGGTAGGCAATAATAATTGAGTGAATTGCATTCAAAAAGTCAACTTGTACACTACGGGAGGATGACATGAACAAGTTGTAAGCGGTGACGCGTAGAACAAAGGAGAGATAGATATCTTGTTCGTCTTATCTTTTGCGGTGGCTACGTTTGTAGTGATGATGGTGATTTATTGTTCATGCTCCAGCGCAACTTAAGAAGCATACGGAATGAACCACTTTTCGAGCTTCGAAGGCATGAAATTGTGCACCTTCGATTCCACGCAATACATAACAATCTGCAAAGCCTACATGGAGGAAGGTGATTCAGCAAACGATGTAACCAAAAGTCTTTCCTGATCTATACGATCAGTCAGGGGTAAAGAAATGCCGATGAGGTGACATTATCTCGGTGGCAGCAGAAGAATGAGATTTGAGATAGAAATTTCGCAATTTATTTGCTGCTAGTGTCAAGTCCTGGTCACCATTGAACGGGATTATGTTGATAAGTTGTAGTTGCAGTTTGGTTTTTCCAGCGTGATTATATCCAAGGTGAGAAAAATGTAGACCAGAATGACTAAAACTTTCATCAAGTGCAAAAAATCAAAAGGCGAGAGTTATAATTTTTCAAGTTCATGTATATTATATAACCGTGAATGTTCAAAAAATCTGGAACACCAAGGACAGAATCTGAATTCAAGAGGAGGAGACGTTAAAAGGGTGTAGGGAAAAATCAAACTGCAGCTCCTGGGTATATATAAGTAATTGATCATGAAAGAATTTATTGTTTGCGTCGGAAATTACCGAAGACACGAGGTGAGGTGCTGAAGGATCATGTTCGTCTGAGGCTATATGATTTGTATGAATTTACCTGAACAGCGTATGTACGTGACGGGTTGAGGTGAAATAATAAATTTTGAATGGGTTATTAAGACGTCAGGAGAAAGGCGTTGTTCCAGCAAACAGAATTGAGAGAAAAATTGGGATGCTGACGGAGCCATGGACAAGAAAATGAGATGAAATTTCATCCGCTATTTCTTGAGGCCTTTTGGTGGAGGTATGAATGCATTTTTTCGGGTCAATTCATGATCAAGCAAGGCTAACCAAAACTGGGTTTGGTCTGGTGTGAAAAGATCAGGGGGAATGGCGTCAGTGAAAGATGTGATGTAATAGATACGGCCCCGTCCAAAATAATGGCGGCAACATTCAGATTATCAAGCTCATTCATAAAAAAACTGCTTCCGACTTGTCAGGCTGAATATTTTTTGACAATTATGTGGATTGTGTACGTACGATGGTACGATACACGAGGTAGAAGAAATGCAGAAGGATGAAAAAGACAAGTTTCAAAATCTCTACGATTTGGACACTGTTTGTGAATTTAAAATTTTTATGGTGCAACAGAATCAAACATGAACTATGAACCACGTGTGGACATTCTTTATGAAAACCTGGTGGTTAAATTTCTATGATTACACTATGATTACACAAATACTTTTTGCAGATAATTTTCAAGAGACGAAGCTCAACGGCTCCACCGCTACTTTCCAGCGAGCCAACAAAAGTCCAGCAATCCACCTAACTGCATCTTAATTAGTTTACGTATGTACGTGCGTGCAATAAAACTCGATTCACCAGCAGATGCTTGATCAGAGAGCTGGGTTCTTTCAAGAAAAAAGCAAGGGGAAGCAACGAGGCTTTTGCTAAAAGGTCCACGAATTAATTGCTTTGACAGTATCGTTTAACGGATGAAAACAGTGCGTTAGCTCCGCAGTTTGATTATAGAAGCTGTCATGGGCTGGGGTGGCACGAACAGTTTTTCTGTTCAGAGCTTCCGAAACCGTTTAACCGACAGTCTCAGAACATTCAGGAATTCTACATTTACGGGCGAAACAAGCAATGGTGAAAAACCGTGGAGGCATGAATTGAAGGTATGATTTCTATCATCCATATTCTCAGTCAGTTTATGTCCGTTGAGATATACCCGATTAAGAAGTGGAATATCCTCAAATACGTACTGCGGTTGCGAATGCATAAAAGTACGATATTGTACAACCTATGTACAAGCATGGAGAAAGTCTACTCGCTTAAACAATATTGTTTGTTCTTCTACATACGTTCAAAGGAAGGACAAAGAAACCACAAAACGCAGGACATTTATCTTTTTGGAAATGATTGGCAAAGTGTGTACTCTGAAAAAATAAGGTGCATACGGCAAAGCTTACCTTTGTAGTTTCTCAGTGAGTTTTGTGAAAATTCCTGGAAAGGAGAGGAATTTTCTCGTTGCATTTGTCAATTGATATGCAGGGTAAGCAAATGTGAAGCTGGAGCATATGGACAGGATTCTGTAAAAGGAGAAAGAAAAGGCAAATAAGACTATGGCAAAATCGGAAGAGAGATTTCTTGTCTTGATGCATTGATACTGGTAATCAATACAGGAAAAAGCGGATTGCGGTTTCGTAGGCTGGTGGTGTGTGATCCAAAGATTCAGGATCTACGAAACCAGATGTGTAGAGAAAGTTTATCCTCCTGAAAATCTCGAGTGATGATGAATGATTAAGTAAAAGGTAGAAGTAATCAGAGACATCAAAACGTTAGTACGGTTTCGATAAAAAACCCTAAAAGGCTTCAAGGGTATGAAATGTGTGCTACATGACCTCTGTTTAGCTGCAAAAATTCACAGTCGAAAAAAAGAAAGCTCAAGCTTATTTTCTGGAATCTGAAATTTATTCCATCAGTAAGTAATATAGGACAGAAAAATGAATCACATATCTATTTTGTGCGGACTCAGCTTAGCAAAATTACTAGAAACCGTACAATTTTTTGAGAGCTGATTTTGATTAAACGACTGAGAGTAGTGACTAGAAATATGACGCCTACCGAGGCAAAAAATTACAAGAAGCAAATGAAGAATATCTATTGTAGCAGAAATACCATTTTATGGCGCTAGTTCAGACATACAAGTTATGGTTTGAGGCTTGTAGTCGGCAGCTACAATCTAGAAACAGCCGTCAGCCAAATTTTATTGAAAAATCAAGGCTTCAGAACTGCAGGCTCATCAAATGCTGAGTGAGTTACATAAAAACGCGTGCTTTAATTCCAGAACATTGACGACTGAGAGGCAACTTGATCATCACTCTGAAGAATCTTTCACAGGTGTAACCGATATGAACATTGCGTCTTTGCATTGTCCCCCTCCAAATTAGTTTGGATCCTGTCAAAACTGACATGAAATGAAGCCGTTGGGTTTGACTGGAGACCTGTCAACCTCCTGCCCGTTGAATGATGTATATAGACATCATTGATTCTGAGAGGACTTGTATTTTTCTGACGAAGGTGTCATCAGCTTCTTGGAGGGTTCCGATCGGAAGACAAAGATCCCGAACTTGTGAGGTGCGTGATAGATAGGAGGGATAGAATCAATTGTTTCGGAAGTGTCAAGTATGAAATTTGTAACGCTTCTTCACGAAACTCACAATGTTAGTTTTTTTGGAAATGAAAAGTGTGTGGTTGTCAGGAAACGCCACTTAAGGAATACAAGCGTGAACAACCGTACAGGGCATATAAATATATACACGCACGGGGGAAGACACAAGCACTCGACGCCATAATTCCGATTCGAACTGATCTGAGAACGATCACCAATACGCTTGTACAAGCGTATCTTTTTAAAAAATACTTCCCCTTGGGCAAAAAAGTCTCTAATGAAATTGTTATACTGGAAGTTTGTCTTTGCGAAGAAGAAATTTAAGACCACGAGACAAGCAGTTTCTTGTTCTCGCCATATCCGTGGCAAACAATTTTTTACAAAGCTGGTGTTTGCGTTAAAAGTGAGGATATCAGTAGACAAAGGTCAACTGTTCAGCAAAGTTGCAATTAAAAGCTGCATGTCTTGGTTTCTTTTCAGTCACATTTTTTGTCTTACAGTGCGGCACTTACGCTGTAACTTCCAGGCGGAAGAGGTGGAGAAGTTGAAAACAGCTATAAAAATAATACAGACAAGGAACAACAGATCAGCAACAGCAAACAAAAGTGTCGCTGGAAAAGTTGTTGTTTGAATCTGTAAAGTGTTTGTTGGGGTGAAATGAGGGAGGAAATGGGAGGTTAAGAAGGGGTGAGCAGAACGAGAAACTGACGCGAATGGGGAGTGAAGGAAAGTAATTGACACGGATTGTTTTTTGACATGTGGGAATTGCACTTCTTCCGAAAATAGCACGCCGGGGACCAAAATGTCTTACCGCCTGCCTTTCGTCCTTGTAGTTACATGAAGATCTGTATAAGCCGGACACTTGCCTTGCTGACGGGAGCAGGGGTACTAGAAATTCTTTTCGAGATCCGAGTATTTAGATGGCGATTATTAAGATTTTGTCCACCACCAGCAGCAAAAAAGTTATTTGATTTTGTACATTGTCCCTGTAAAGTTGGATAATGTTATTACAATATAATTTTCCCAGCAAAAATAAATAATAAAACATTATAACATGATTCTTGAATTATATAATTCAGCTCAAGCTCCAAAGTAAACGGCTCCCAATCCCAACGAAAGAGGCAAAGAATTTTGGTTTACCAACTGGCAAGTATCACAAGAATAGACAGACAAAAACCAGAAAGATATCGCCAAAGAAGCAGTCAGAAAAATGAACATGTTGATCCTTCTTGCCAGGGTGCTTAAATAGACATCTGATACCTTGTTTATGTATATATATGTATGTTGTTAAGTTGGGCTGGCACTTATTGCAGTGAGCTTCGTTTGTCCCTAATAATGCCAAAACGGCTTACGAATGACGAAGATGCTGAGAGTCGGGCAGCGCCATGGTTACAAACCCTACTACACCAGGCCCTAATGAGCCTTGTGCCACACTAATAAACAGATTTATGCGTTTGCCCAAACAGAAGTAAGTAAGACTTCAACTGCAGCCAGCTAATTTTCTGCGACTAATATGGAAACAGAAGCTATGGTTGGAAAGGTCAGGGAACATCGGCTATTGAGGTTATTGCAGCATGACATGTATAAGACTTGAATGCAACTTCAAAAATTGATGCGCTAAGGCCGCGGCTCTGCTGCAAAAGTCAGAATTTTATAATTTGTTACAGGCAACTCCGTATTTGGGAAGGATAATAAGTAAAATGTTCAAGAGTAAAAAATGATACAAGCAAGATAAAGTACGGTATGTGGCTGACTGTCAGTTTCGTATGTAGGTTGCCAGCTGCTTTCTGATAGAAATGTTACAGGCAAGCAAAGTTGGGTCAAAGCGCCAGAGCTTCTGTGGACTAACGATAAAATAAATAGCGGCTGTCTGATCCAGGACTCCTGTCGGAATTCATCTAGCTGAAATACTTGGTACCCGGTCGACATCTGATTCCTGTTTGTTTGTAACTTTGCAAAAAGCGTAAGCCTTGAAATGCTGCAAAAGATGTTACATGCTTTGCTAATGGCTTTTAATTGTAGGCTGGCAAAAGGTAACAACAAAACCCAAACTTGCCAGGTGAACAGGTGAGGAAAAAGTGTCAAGACATGTGTGTGGTCCTCTGGATGAAACGTGTTTGGGGAAAACATGCTGTAAGTAGATTCTGAATGATGATGTTATACGAGATGGAGGGTTAATTTGATGTTTTTATAGCAGGGATTTCAGATTAGAGTGTGACATGAGCTGTTGGGATTTTGTCTGGGAAGATGATGTAAGACGCGACTCGCATAACTTATGAGGGTTAGCGTAGGGGAATTGATTGTTTAACGTAATTATGACTCTAGGAAGCGCATATTAGAACAGCAGGGCGCTCAATGTAGCAGCTGAGAGCTTGTCAGCTATAGCAGATGAAAATGTTAATTTCCTGTAGAATTTTCCTTACAAATCTGCGTGTGCGGCTTTTTGGAAAGATGAGAAAGTGTGGCTGAGGGACTACCGGGAGGAGCAAGTAATCAAATGAACATCCTGCATAAATGATAATTAGCCCCAAAAATTAATAGATCAACTTCTGATTACAACCAAAAGTCTTAATGAGCTATGCTGCAGCAGCTTCGGAAGAGCAAAACTATTATTGCACAATATTAATTACACACTGCGATCTGTCTGAAAGAGAAATTCCTTCAAGATCATCTTTCAAGAAACCTTGAATGAATTTTGGCTCAAAAGATGCAAACTTTCGAAAGATCAAGTTTGAAAGTCATGCTGTAGTTGTAGTAACAGCTTGTTAAAGACGTTAAAAGCTTTGACTAAAAGTAGGGAAAAGTTGTCGGTTTGTTGATGTTTCAAAGTCGAAGAGTTGACTTTGTACTCGGCAGAATATTCCAAGTAAAGGTGAAAGTCTTGTAAGAAGGCAAGCTGTGGTGGTAAAGGATTAGGCGGAAATCGGTTTATGGTAGAAGTCGAAGGAGGAATTTTCTCTGCAAAAAGTAAAAGTTGCTGAAGATCAGACAAGTATATATAGGGAAATGTTTCCAGTGAAAACGAAAAACACCGGTAAAATGATTGTTGTGGGAGCAGAACAGCGTCGAGTTCCAGTAACGAAATTTAATGATGGAAACTAGGCAAGTTGAATTGTAAGTAGTGTAGCAAATTTAGTTTCCTCAAAGGTGGAGATGAAAGTAATAACAGCAAGTACGCAAGTTGACAACATAAACGCAGATGAACACAAACAGGTATATTCGTAGGTTGCCTTTGTAAATATACATCAAGCTAGCAAGTAACAAGGCTGAACAAACTTTTTAGCTGACGATGAAAGTGGTAAAATTGTTGTTGCGGTAATAGAAGGAGCAAGCGAGGTTAGTAAAAAGTAAAGTCTAGAAAAAGGAAATTACAGGTCAGAAAAGGGAAGCTAGAAATATAAAGTTGAGCTACAACAAGAGACGTGGATGAATAGTGAGATGCACTCTTTTGTAAATAAATTTGACAACAAATTTTTAAGGCAGGGAGCGCATCACAAGAAATATAGTCCCTCTCGAAAATGCTTTCTTCTAAAATTAGGTTTCCGGCCTTGTAAAAGTGCCGCTGCTACTGCTGCTACTTTCTTTGCTCGAGTTTATTCGCCAAGAAGGTGAGTAGCAGATCCAAAGCTTTATCCTATTTGAGGATGCCCCGACCCGCACAAGGGTTTTGGTAACAGGCACGTACTCCTGGAACCGCCACTTGAGAACCTCTGGTCGACCACGAGCGATAGATAGCGCATTGGTGCATAGATAAGGATACCTATGCTTTTAGATGAAATACGTCTGTATAATTGTGGTTAGATGCTCGACGGTGTCATAAAACGTTTAGGGAATGAGGAGTAGGGAATAAGTGAGCAGGAAAACACGTTGTCGAGTGGGATTGATCAAGTAAATTATACAATGGGGAGAAAGGCAGAATTGTGCGAGAAGTGTCTACCTACTCTGAGGGAATATCGAAAGCTTCTTGTTCTCCTGGGTGTCTGGGATATGTATTCGATGGCTGTAATTGAGTCTGAGCTCTTTTGATTGGTAAGATTAGCGTAAGCCAGGAATTTGTGATTCCAGAGGCAGCAAGGAGACATGCTCCTGGTGGGACGAGAACCAGAAGACTGACAAGAGAAGGTGAGGATTCTCATATGTTGTTGCAAAGAAAGCATTAAAAGCACAGGGGCATGATTACAAAGAGAAAGTTGTTTTTCCATACCTCAGATAAGCCACCTTGTTGCCAAAACTAATAGCAGAGAAACAAAAAGGTGCCTCTTTGGATTACGTTTTCCATAATGAGGAATCGGCTCGGCTGGATGTATGAGCTCAAGTCGGTGCTTTGTCCAATATAGAGACGACGGTAGCGGTAGATGACAGATATTCTCGAACCAAACAGGAAGGGGGACGTTCCAGTCGGAAGGGTAAAGCTTGAGGGTTTAAACCAGGAACAGCAACTGATTTTGATCTGCCGACAGAACCATAAGTACATAAGATAAGAAATGCATACAAATATACAAAATCAAATCCTGTATTCCAGACGAGGACCTGATGTTTGAAACCTTTGAATGACTATTTTGAGGAAACCTGTACCTGTTTGAAATATAATAAAATATCCACTTGTTATTTTGTTTCACACTTTTTGTCCCTTCAATGCCGTCGTACCAACGCTTTTTGCTTCAAGTTTTGGCAGGGTAACTACTTGTAAATAAGTGTGAACAGCAAGTTAACTCCACGGAGAGATCATTAGCGATAGGATTGACGAGTTAATGTTATTAGCCACCGCGCTGTCTGTTTGTACTTGGGAATATTTCTTGTTGACATTTTTCATGGAGGCTGTCGCTGTCGCAGATCAAGTTTGTTACGCAGCTTTTTTTCATTCACTGTTACGAGGTCTACAGTGTCGAAGTTGCTTGTTATCTAAAAATGAGCATAATTCACCCTTATAAATTACTTGAAGTGTTTTGTGTTTGTTAAAAATAAGGCGGTATTAGTTATGATATATTTTGACAAATACTCATGTTCTGAAGAGCGACCGTAACATCAGGACTCAACAACCCAAATCTAAAAATCAACACTAAAAATAACGCGAGCCTGTTCCAAACTCAACGTAAGTGCCGTATGGTATTTCACGTTTGAAAGTTATAATATATTTCGGTAGTATTAATTCAGTATCTCAACTTCATTACACCGTGAGTTATATTAAGCATCAGTCCGTATTATTTAACTATATATGTCTGTAATAGCACGCTCATTTAGCAGTAGGTTATTCCGTTTCACCACCGAAATCGAGTTCGAGAACGGAACGGTCTGAAAAACTGAAACGAGTATTACATAGGAAAGGGCGTAAAATTTTGATGCACTGATACCTCGGAAGGCGGAAATCAAGGTGAAGGGCAACCGTGATGCAAATGGTGTGAACGTGGGCTTTTATCGAATGAAACCAGACAAGGACAAAGTGGTTTATTCCCGTTCCGTGCGTATCTTTCGGGTCGGACAGTTGTAAAATTCATGAGAAAGCCAAGAGAAAAGTTGGCTGAGGGCTACAGTTACCATACACGACCACTGCATACTTGCCAGGATGCAGTGATGCAGGCACAAAGTTATGGCCACAGAGAATGCATCGGGCGGGAATCCAGCACCGCATTGTTTCATGGTGTCGTAAAAGGGAGAATGATGAATTTTTGAAAAGCGGGAGAAAGTTGGAATATAACGGGAAATTAGACGAATAGAGCTGAGGAAGGGTGGGAAGAGAAAAAGATTGGAAAAGCGGAAAAATTTGTGAAGAGATTGACAAGAGGGAAAGACGGAAGGATTGATTGAGGATTGTTGTATTTGTTTGTTCAGCTCTTGTTGTACAAGTATTTATTCTTGGGCATGGAACTGCATTGGCAGTTATACAAGTTGCAATGGACCAATTCCCGATAAGAGTGCGTAAAAGCTGGGGGAAGCAAAAGGGTGCTGAATGACTGCTTCAGACTCTTGGATGGATGGACAGAGAGGAGAAAGTGCGTGGACGACGGAAATGTGAAAATTGATGGGCAAGTTTCCAGCTGGACGGAGTTGGGCATGGACGGCTCTTCTTGCAAGTAAAACATTGCAGCGCCTGAAACGAGAATATGATAAGCGGAAATCTCGGGGAAATAAACCAAAGGCTGTAGATTAGAGCCGAGAAAAATGGCTTGTGACGAGAACGACAGGTTGATGATGATTAGGATTCCGTCAGGATAATATTGTCAGTTGCATGAGGTAAAGTGCGTAAATATGACAAGTGATGCGTAAATTTTTGTGAATGGTCAGGAAAGAAACGTCAAGTATGGTTCATTGACTATGGCTGAGTTGATGTGGTCTTTGTTTGCTACTTACATGTTAGACAGAATACACACAAGCCTGTCGGTTGATGCCTGACTGCGTGAATAACGTTGACAAACCAACAGAGTGCTATGGTTCACAGACTGTATTGTTCTCCCTATTAGAACTTTGCGAATCGAAAACGAACATGACTCAGAGCCATTTCAGCTCTCATTTTGTATATACAGGACAGGGCACAAGAAAAGTTCAAGTCGGAGAAAATGCTGAGGATAGGGATTTATGATGTGGAGCATATGTGCATAATGCTAATGAAGAGTTGTGTAAGTTAATGGAAAGAGATTGG
>JAQGBJ010001890.1:0-19840 GCA_034698345.1 Sphaeridia pumilis
AGCTTTAATCGGGCCTTGACCATGTATTTACAAAATTATTATTACACTTGAGACGGACTATCGGATGGATATTTTCATTATTTATTATTAAATACGACTGTAAGGGTCATTGCAAGAGCCGGTGAGTGTATGGCAAGATTCGGGTTGAAGTCTATCGGCGTGGACGCCACGTTTGGCCATGCGCGCCCTCTGGTGGAGGAGCCTTGAGTAAGTGGCTTGCGTTCGAGACTTGGGGCTTGACCACATGCGCTCTGCGAAGGCGGCGCTTCGGGGCCAGAATTTCATCTCCATGTTGTATTGATCAACCTGTAGAAATAAGTAAGCAGGCGGATTTTTTTAAACAGCTTAAAATTTCAGGAGGTTATAAAATCCGATGAATATATATGCGGGGGAGGACAGGGTTTTTTCACCTTTTCCGACCATAATGTGGCTTCGCCGCCCAAAATAAGTCCCGGCTCAAGTACTTGTGATGTGGCGTTGGCTCCAAAATGGTCTTGGGCGATTTTGATGAGGTCGTTATCATACAAGGTCTGTAAAAGGTAAAAGTTCGTGCTGATGAATAATTACATAAACTTAAAATGCATTAAGGTTCTGGTATAGTTTTAAATTTTATTCACCTGCCATGTTTTGTACTGCCAAAAGTGTTCGCGGCCCAGCCAAGATCCAAAGCCATGGTCTAAATAAAGGGCGTCCACGTTCGACATGATTATGCGGTAATTGGACTCCAGAAGACTTCGAACTTCTTGGCTGTTTGCTGTAATAAAACGGGAATTAAGTCAAGTTTTAAATAGCGAAGCAACTGGTTTGGACGCATGTTTTGAACTTACCAGCTGACCAAACCTGGATAATGTATTGAGACGGATCCAAAAAGTGTCGGGCTCTTGAAGTCATGTCCGAAGTCCAAACGATTGGGGTGATGGGGTGGCGGTGGTTGGCTTCTTTCAGCAGTTCCAAAGCTGCAGGAGGTCAAGGTCAATATTAATTGCTTAATATTAAATATTATAATTTATATTTACACGCACCACGTTCCTGAAACAGGCCCCAAAGGTCCATGAGATCAAACGAGTTTTCGGCAGACTGCCAATTGGTGATTTCTTCCTGGGCGTACCAGCACTGGAAGAATATTTCGTCACCGCCCATGTGGAAAATGTCTCGATCAAAGACTTCGAGCATGTCTTTGTAAAGCTCGCCGAGGACCATGTAAGTGTAGTTGTTGAGTGGATTCAACTGGCCGCAAGGCGGCTGCCCGCAGTAGCTTCGCCAAGGCTCCGCGTTGATGCACATGGCGAGCTCGCCAAGACCTTCCAGTGGACCCCATTGCCAGCCGTTGCCTGTTTACACCATTGACATTAAATTATTTAAAGGCTTTTGTTTAGTGTTGTTGTCTGTGTGGAGTGAGGGATTTGCACTGACCTGCATGAGCAGGAGCGTCCAATTCGGGGATGATTTTGACCCCTCGAAGTCTCGCGTACAAGACGAGTTCTTTGATTTCCTTGGGAGTGTAAATTTGAGATCCTGAATAAGCCCCGTACTTGGTCATCTAAAAGAGAAAATGTAAGTGAAGGTCAAAATTGTTGGTGGAATCAGGTCAAGGTTGGAGGACGGAGCTTAGGAGCCAAGCTTGAACTAATTATTTGGTGACTGACATTGCATCGGTGATATTTGCCCTTAAACCACTTACTTGTGGAACTCGCTTGGAGTAAAAGGGAAAAGAGTTTGTATCGGTGATGTGCCAATGAAGCATGTTGAGTTTGTTGTAGGACATGGCATCGACGAGGCGTTTGAGGTAGTTCATTGGGATGAAGTTGCGACCTGTGTCAACCATGAGGCCGCGGTATGGAAAGGCTGGTTCGTCTGAGATACTGGCTTCCGATACGATCTGAAAAAAAGATCAATGATCGTGTAGTCGTTCCAAAGAGGTATATGCAGCCAATACTGAAGTACGCAAGCAAGCTAAAATATTGGCACTTAAATTCACTTATTAAAGTATCCCGTTAACGCAGGATTCACAGCCCATCATAAAAATTACGAGCAAAAACATATTAAAAACTTACTCGTAAACATTCATTTTCTTCGTCAAAGGCAATGAGCTGCGTCAGGGTCTCGAGAGCGTGTCGAACGCCGAAAAATGTCGGTGCTGATATTTCAATGTGGATGTGTTCGTTTCGGGGCTACAATTTGAAATATATTTTTTTAAACTTATTTATATTTTGTACGTTTACAAACCCTTGGGCCTGGAGCCAACACATACCTGCTGAAACGACGTAATTTTGAGGCTATACTTTTCGTCGGTATTCAACGAAATTTTGGTATCACTGGATTCAGCCTTGAGGCTGATTGTAATATTCGTTGCTTCAATGTTCTTGCCACCAGAAGAAGCTGGGAATGCTGCATTTCCGTCGGATTTCGGATGCATCTGAAATTATTCATGTTTATACTTTGTATTTTTAATTTAGCAGCAAAACAGTTTGATCTGAAGATGGACTTACCCTGAACAAATGATCCAGGAAAATATTGCCTGCGTAGCCCATCATGGCCTTGACTGTCTTGTGCGGCGCTTCGATGTTGGTCACTCTGGCGTTGCGCGGGTAGAATTTTGTCGCCGTTCTGCCCAGCGAGACCTGGAAAAATCCAAGCTTTTAAAATAGGCTCCTTCAAAAATATTCACCAGAACTAGGTGGTACTTACATGACCAGTTGGGAATGGCCACATGGCCCCAAACTGCCCACAAGTGAGCCAGCAAACGTCCAACGAAACTCTTCCAGTCTCGCCGCCATTATGATGATAGCTTGTAGCATTTGGGTTGTACAAATGCCTTTTACAATGTTCGCCCAGGTGACATCGGTATGTCCATGGAGATTCGCTGTGGAAAAAAAATCTCGGGATGAAACTCCTCACTATTAAAATTGTACAGTAAATATATTTTCATTGAACTTACTAATTATTGGTAGCTGCGGACTGTCTCGCTCCAGCGAACCTGGACCCAGCAGTTGCGGCGCTGTACAACGTGTTCGAAGTGGTGGCAAGAGCGGCGTTCAAGGCTCCACCGCCTTTCTTGTTCCCTTGACCGCGCTTCGCCGCTGTTGAAAGCGCCGTTAGGGAGGAGAAGAGCAAGAAGATGAGCGCAGCAACGTTTCTTGTAATCAACTTCATTATCCCAATCCACGGAATTGTAATGTTTTGCTTGAGTACTTTTAAAAAGTTAATTGTTTTTTCAAGATATCACTGGGGATATGGAGAGAGAGAGCAAACGTTTTGTTGAGCCAAGTATATATGATGTTTGATTGTTTAACTCATTATTAGCAAGAGGACCGGAAACACGGATGAACCAGCAGAACAACAATGACAGCGTCTTCTTCTTGACAAGGATATCAGAAACCAAAGTCGAAACACTCGCTGTCATTAAAAGTCACTTAAACCTACAAATGTTTAGAAGATATACTTTTTGCTTGTCGTCGCTAATGGTTCCTTCTCCGAAGGATCCAATCTGCAAACTAACTGAATTACATATAGATGTTTGAATCAAGTTTTGAAATGGATGGATGCATCGCTTCCTTCAACTTCAACAAGCCTTGTTCAAGGATGCTGCAAAGCGGCATTGAAGCACTGGAACACGCACTGGACGCACTCCTCCCGCTGGATCAACAGTTGAGCACATTTACTTGAATCAAGTGCACGCAATTACTGCCAAGGCAAATAAAAATTAAAACAGTAGGTCAGTCAGTTGCACCGCGCTTAAGCAAAACAAATCATGCCAATTGCACACTTGACTTGTCGCCTTGGTCATTTATATATATTCACTGCCTTCCTTCATGATGAGCATCAGGAGGACCATTGGTTAAAGTAGTAGAGATATAAAGTAATTTACGTGTCTTGTCCACAACAAACGCCGACACTTGCAAGCTTCAAGATGCTGGCATCGAGACGATTGAAATACCCTTGGTAGCTTTTTCCGACAAGGGCTTCTTTATTTATATAGTCGAAATGGCAGTAGGAGTAGGAGCACTAAACAACTGGATCTTTGCAAATGTCTCAAGTTGGCCAACAGATTCACAGACGTCTATCAAAGCGACGAGTTGCTGATTTAGATGATGGAAAGTTTCCAATTTGTCAAATGATCCCGAAGAATGTCATATACTGGCACTATATTAGGCACTTTGAGCTGAAATTGTGGGCGACTGGGACCAGTTGTGGTAGCTCCGGAGGTCTGTGGATGAATGATACAATTTTTGATATGTAGTTACCGTAACGCACAATGTTATCAAGACACAGCGTCTTGGACAGAAAGAGAGATGTCAGGTATTCTCTCATTTCATTTACCAACTCTGCTTTCTGAGAGCGTCTTTAATAAAAAAGCTAGGTTGAAATGATACAGCGAATGTTGTCGGCGGGAAGCTTATAGCTGTGCTGTTAGATCATGTAAACATTGAAGGTTTAATGCTGTTCAAAACCACTGAGGATTCTCCTGTTCATAATGGGCGGCTGTCGGTGTCTTTCGATATGATTTTTAATTTGGCAAATGCTCAATTTCCTAACAACAACCAAGGAGCATGGGAATATATGTACGGGAAGTTATAATTTTAATTGCAGAATTTACAGCATACAATTGATAAATGAGCGTGTATGACATTGTACAGGATGAGCAGCTTTGTAAAAATCAAGGTTGCTTAATAAGAGAAAGTGAAAGCGGCGTGTATAGCTTGCAATTATTTACTTTTTCCAAACATTTTTATGGAGAAAAATATATAAAACGTTTCATAATACAAGTACTCGCAAGCTGAAATATTCCGAATGATGGCATGCTGTCGCTTCAGTTTTGCTAACGTGATGCGAGTACTGTTAATTGGCAATATAATGCGCTTCAAATACCTCAGAACGGTAGAGTTGAGATACTGTTTTAATTACTACTTGATGTATAAAGTTTTGTTCTTTCTATAGTGATGATAAAACACATGTTGGCTTCAAGCTACCTTCAGGTTTTGCGAAAAGCGGTGAATGTTGATGTCTACATACGCCTACGCCTCTTTAGCCGTCTTGCCTCACCAACCACCAAAGTTGAATGTGACCATTTATAAAATTACGGTGCTTTCATGACGAGTCTAATGCATGGGACGGATTTATGTATAAAAATGAACTCATTTACCGTGTGTTTATCTACTTGATTACAATGATGTAATTGTGTATTCATAATACAGAAGGATTGAGCCGGAAGAATTCAAGTGTAATACACAATGCGGTGGGAGGCCGGGGTTGTAACCACGAAGTTCAATTAAAACCGAGCTAAATTGCATGTAGACAGACAGAAGACAGACCAAGAGACAGCTCTCTCAGGACTTGTTATTATTATTTCTTCAGGTTGCTGTGGTCCCACTGAAACAAGCGAAACTAACGGAGGATGATGCCGTAACAAATATAAAAATTTGTTGTGCTCGTTGAATGCAGAATTGTTGAATTTTTATGCCTGGCTCGGGTTAATCGGTGGGATCTGCAGCTTGTGATGCAATGAAACTTGAATTTGAAACTTGAGGAGACAAGAGGAGGAAGAACCTTGAAAACGTTGCTTTTTACGCATCGTTTCTGATAAAACACACGGCAGGTGGTTTACGGGCATTGGAGGATGGAAAAGATAGAGTGCGAAAATGAGACGTGCGTGAAGGTATTAATTGTTCACTAATGTCGGTTCCTTGAAGAGTTTCAAAACGAGATTGTGGACTTGTTGGTTCGTGGGTCCGAAGTTGCTCAAGTGTGGCAAGGAGTCGAGTCCAGTACACGGTTTTCGCTTGACGGAAATCACGAGGAGAAGTGTGAAATCTGATCTGATTCGGTTAAATTTGCTGGAGGCAGTCACGTCTTTTGATGACAGGGAACGATACTAGATATGTACAGGAGATAGGAGGAAATGTGCTGAATTGAATTTATAAAAGATGTGTTGTCTGACGAGATGCAGTTTGAGTTGCACAAATTGATGATAAAGTCAGTTCGTTTCCTATACTAAAAGCTTATGGCTTTGGCCTACCGAGAGTTCAAGGACGAAGGTATAAGATATACAAAAGACAAATCTGAGAGTGGTGTTAACCCCTGTGCTTTATATAACTTGCGGAATAATTGCTACAAATGTTTCGATTGATTCAACAATATAACTCTGCTTGTCTAACTGCGCTGACTGAGACTGAAACGATAGTACGAAACTCGGGAAAAATTGAACAAAACTATATAGATACTCATAAAACAAAAAAACATGTTTCGAAGCACCAAGATCGACTTTCTAAACTTAATATTCTAACGGTGATGGTGCTTGGAGCGGAATCACACTTCGATGTGATAGTCGGCCATCCGCTCCAGCATATATTCCAAGCGGGCGTTGACTAGCAGTTCAAACTTGGCAGTAGTGTTGGTACGGGCTTCGATATGGCGGGTGAGCTTAGCACCGAGTTCTTCAGATCCTTTGATCTGGATGAGGTCTACTGGAAAAGATGAGACGAAAGTTTGTTATTATCTAATAAACATTTGAACCTCAATAAGATATAACAAGTTGATGAAGGTTGCATATTGCAATGTTATGATTACCAGAAATGATTTTGGCATTCTTCTTCATCATATCCATTTCATCCTCAATCCATGTCAGCATTTCTTCCTTGAGATTCTTGCTCTCTGCAACGACTTGGTGAATCTCATCACTGCATTTGCGACATTCTTGAGATTTTTCCAGCAATTGATGAGCTCTTGATTGCATCTCGATGTAGACCCCATGGCAGACTTTGTATCCTTGAAGCGCCGCTTGTTCCAGTTCCAACAGGTTCCGGTTCTCGAACTTGACCGATAGCGGGACTTTGTACAACAGTAGTAGCACGACGGCTTCAAGACGCTTCAGGTGTTCAAAAAAGTCGCTCAATAGCTGCTTGATGTCTAGAGCAGCTTGGCGGTACTCGTCTTCCTTACGGCCAGCTTCGAGGAGAACTTCAGTCCACTCCATACAATAGTTGTCAACTTGCTTGACCTTTTGGACGAGGCGGGAAACAATTTGTTGCTGTGTCGTGACCTCTTCAAGGAAGGATAGGGATTCTTGTTTGATTTTCATGTTGGTTCGGACTTTGGCTGTGATTTCCAGAACGCCTCGACTAGTGATTTCCATCGACATGTCAATAAAGTTTCTTTGATTGTGAATTGAAGTGTTTTAGCACCGATTACACTAACTACAGAACAAATTTCAACGAATTTTTAGCACCAAACCACGAAATTATCGTGCTTCTAAAAGCTTCAGCTTCAAGTGAAACGTTAGTTAAGATCCAAAATATTAGAATCAAAACATACAGGTTCGACTGTCGAATGCGTAAGATTTGCTTGCAATCTTTGGAGAACAAGTGGTCTTAAGAATTGACTCATTTCCATACATTCTAATGAGACGATGCAAACCTTTTGGGAATGGCGGGATTTGAAGAAAATCTTAAAACGAAGATAAAATTACCGATAATTAATTGAAATTAATTATAAAATTCTTCACATTAATTTCAGCTCAAGGAAAACGAGGACGCTAAGGATCCACTGGATGCAGAAGCCGAAAATCGTTGTTTGTAAACAAAGTTCGAATCGAAACAAGAAGCAGACAGTGACATCTACCAAGCATGGAGTGCAACACGGGATAGGTTTTCTTTTGTCCTACTTATGACGTCAAGAAAAACACAAGAGAGCGGGAAGGCTTGAATTCTGTCGCATCGTCCGCCTGCAGCAGCTGAAGTTAATTCTTACTTTAATTAATTGCGACGGACGGGGTGGCATTAATGTTATTTTAAAATTTAATTTGTTCAAGTTGCAAAAGAGTCATCATTAAAAACGCGGTGTTTATTATTGGGGATATGGGTAGGAATTTGGGTGCAAGTTCAGGTTGGTTCAGGTGAGCTTGAATTTTGACATAATTATCTTTACTTGTTTTTGAAAGCGTTCAATTGTCGGTGTGTATATTCAGGTATTGATGTTTGATGAATTACAGGGTTTGAAGAAGAAGCGCATGAAGTTGGAGAACGAGGAGTTATGGAGAAAGGGTATTGAATCCAGCTTTGTTCGGTAGACCTTGGTGGTAAGTTAATTCTATGTTGTTCAATCTGGTGATAAAATTTCTGAGGTTGTTATTGTGGGTGAATATATATTGAGATTTTTTGTTAACTTGTAGGTCTTGAGTGCAATTAGTGGTGGTGTTAGGGGAGGTTGAAGTTTCTTAGTGCGGGACAGATCGTGATTGGATTCTAGTTGAGGACTTGAAGTCTAAAATGGCTGCGCATCCGATGAACCAGCCTCCACCAAGGCCTCAAAGGCCAACCAGTGAGCTGAGATCAAGATTGACATGGGATTTTGTGAATATTCTTAGTTATGTAATGTATTCGTTTTGTAGTAAACTTTGGCTCTCCTGGGCCACAACGACAAAGGCCTGGGCTAGGTCTCAATCTTCCAATTCCTCGGCGACCGGACACATATGCTGGGGAAACTGATTTTAGAGATATAATGGGAAATACTGGCAATATAACTATCGATGGAGTGGTAAGTATTTTTTATTGTCTAGATTTTGTGTGGTGAATTGAGAATGGGGTGAATGTTTGTGATAGTGGAGGAATCGTTATGGGGATCATGAAAGACGGAGGGTGATGAAATTGTGTTGTTATAGGTGTACAAGACTGATACCCAAGACCTGCAGCCATTGGGTCCGTTAGGAAACGGAACTTGTGGACATGTGGTGAAGATGTTGCATAAGCCTTCAAACCGTAATATTGCTGTGAAGGTATGTGGTCTTCGGAGTATAATAATATTGATTCTGTATTCAGGTAGGTTTATGTGGTTTCTTGAACTTGCAGCAAATGAGAAGAAGCAAAGACGAGAACAAACGGATCATGATGGATTTACAGACGGTACTTAATTGTGACTGCGAGTACATAGTGAAGTATCTGGGAAGCTTCATCACAGATTCTGAAGTATGGATATGCATGGAGTTGATGGAAACTTGCTTGGACAAGTTGTTAAGGAACATTAAGAAGCCCATTCCAGAAAATGTGATTGGAAAAGTTGCTGTATCAACGGTGAAAGCGTTGGATTACCTCAAGGATAAGCATAATATCATTCATCGTGATGTAAAGCCGTCCAACATCCTGCTGGATTCTCATGGAAACGTTAAGTTATGTGATTTTGGCATTTCTGGTCGTCTTGTGGACTCAAAAGCACAAACAAGGAATGCTGGTTGTACAGCGTACATGGCGGTAAGTTTGGGAATATTATGCTTCTTCCATAAACTTGAGCTTCTGTAGAGTTATGGAGTAACTTGTAATTGATTCAACAGCCCGAGCGAATAGAGCCACCAGATCCTATGAAACCGAACTATGATATCCGTGCTGACGTTTGGAGCTTGGGCATCACATTGGTTGAACTCGCAATAGGGAAGTTTCCTTACGAGAATTGCTCTACGGACTTCGAAGTTTTATCGAGAATAGTCAACGATGCTCCTCCATCTTTACCAGAAGATCAGAACTTCTCGAGCGAGTTTCGTTCATTCATCAACTTCTGCTTGAAAAAGAATTACCGAGAAAGGCCAAAATATAAGCAACTTTTGGACCACGAGTTCATCAAATATCATGAACAGAAGCCCAAGGCAATGGAAACCAAAGTTTGGCTAGACGTTTGGTGCGCTCCCGCAAGAAAAGTTGCTCCTTCAAGTTTGAGTCGCGCAACAGGATCAGGCAGGCTTATGCGACCTTCACCATCTGTCGGTTCTAGTGGCTCATCGATTTCAAGTGCTAATAGCCCTAGTCCTAGCTCAGTACGAGACGGGAGATACGAAGTATTTAAACTACCTGAGAGGAATAAGTCTAACCTTGATAGGTTAATGTCAGAACCGAATACTTTCACACGAACACCATCAACACCCGGTAGTCCAAGCCCCAACGCAAGTCTTCCACCTGAGCCTCCTCCAAGGTGAGATTATCCTCGTCAAACAGATCGCATGCAATCCCTCAAGAATGCTGACCTTCTACTGGAAAGTGAAAATACGACGTTTTCGCTCTGAAGATGTACCTTTATTTCTTATCTGTTTTTGTTTGTACTGAGAAATGAGTTTAGGTGAAAGTTGAATATGTTCTCCTCTACTAGGTCACAATATTTTATTTCGTCTTACCTTTAAATTATTTTATTTTGCTTATGGATGACTCTTTCTGCACGTTCAGCATGGTTGTTCCTTTTACTCCATATTTATCATCAAAGGATTCGTTCTAGGATGTTTTTAGTTTAGTTGACGTTGATACGAAGTACTGATTGATGTTATCATGATGCATAGCCTTCTTTACTCATTACTATCCGAATCCTATCTATACCTTTATTAGTTCCTATATTGTTACACGCATGGTTTTTTGTTTCTCGTTCTCACCCTCGTGATAAATAAAGTTTATCATTCTTGCGAGGCACATAATTGAATTCCGAGTTTGATTTTTAGACGCAGCCGAATAGGTTCGGGATCAGACGGGTTTCGGACACCTTCGCTAACTACAAGTAGCAGTTCCAGCAGCGGCGGCAATGGTTCAAGCCCTATGGGAATCTCTTCAATGTCGAATGGTGGAACTCCGTCTCCAACTGAACCGCCGCCACCACCTCTTCGAAGGTATTTTTGCTCGAGACTCTTCTTCACGCCTGAACCTACCCGTAAACGGTTCTTCGAGTTTCCCTACAGTCATCAACAGTATCCACATTAACTTGTCGTCTTTAAAGTCTCTCTCTATAAAACTTATCAACGCTTCGGCTGCCTTTAATCTATAAGTGCTTCTTCTACATTAAAATGATAGAATTAGGGCTAGTACGCAGATAGATATTGATAGGGTTATAGCTATAACTTGCAGATTACAGACGGCTATAGCGAAACTGTTGCTTGTAGAGCAAACGTGATATTTAGCATCATCATCTAAATGTGCTCTTACTTTGCTGTATACAATAAGAGTAAATTATAGCAGCATAAGATATTCCAACTAACGAACGAAGAAGGTCTGAAGAATTTCGCTTTTAGGTAATTTAGTAACATGCTTCAGGGAAATACATGTAGAATAGCCAAAGCCAAACGCAATAATCTCAATGATTTCGTCTCTTCAGTCTTTCTCTTCTGGTGATGGGTATGTTCTTGTCTGTCTTTTGGTGAAAGCGATTAGTTGAGTGTCAAACTAATATTAAATTGACTTGTTTTTTACAGACGGCGTATGATGTTCCTATTGTGTTACCCTGGAAGATGCTAGCGAGTTAATAGAGCATCATGCTCAGCGTTACATTCCGTTAACGACGAACGTTTAAGGACAAAGGTATTGAACTTGTACAGATTCCCCCGGAAGCGCCGCATGAATAACGTTTCGATATTCACAAATGGTGTCGCTACAAAATGTATGATGTACAGTAATTACTGTTTTAGGAATATTCAAGGCTGTTGTACGTGTATGTAACTATATAATGTCATGAAGTCGCATGTCAACGATTCTATTTTATTGTGTAGATTACTAAGAGATATGGATATTCATGTTAATGTAATCAATAGTCTTTACTTAGCCCAAAGATTTATTTATGCAATGCTGGAAAACAAAGAAGGTTATGAGATTAGGTGATATCTGTAATATCTCTCCGTGTTAAATGACTGTTCTAGATGTTGTTGTTCCTCGTCTCGATGTTCCTCAATGGGCACATTGAGACTAATTTGCAATATGTAATTGTACTACTCATGTTTTCTAATAGTGCCGAAATATTCTGGTCAAGTTTGTGAGTTTTTCGATCGGTCATCTGATTCATGTATATAAGATAACGATACATTGTAAACGAGTTTCTCTTTGTCTGCCAAGTTAATAAGGAAGAAAGATAGATGTACTATGTTTGTTGCCACATATTGACGAATTCCGCTGGAACGATACATACACTTTACATTTGATTTGATTCTTGGATTGTTATTTCCGTTCTCGTTTTGTTCACATTTAACACAAATTCTACAACGGCAAACTTTCACTTTGGTGTCAAGTACTGCTTATATAATGTATTCTAACGTTAAATGAAAAAAGTAAAATGGACGGTGAAACGGAATATGATTGTGGTACATCGTATAGCTTCGTCATGATATTGGATGTAAGTCAAGTGATTGAATGATAATGGGAAATCCTATTGTCAAGTGTTTTCGGCATCATGTTGATGGCACAAATTTGCACAAACAATATGTAATGCACAGTGTTTGCTTGAATACTAACTAATAGTAGGTACGATCGAGAGCAGAAGCAGCCACGAAAGTCAGAATCTTACAGGCACCAACAGTGTTCGGACAAGCAGTACCCGCATCGGATTTTTCCCCAAACACATTGTGAAGGCTTCAAGGGCCGAGGCCGAAATGCGGTTCTCAGTAGACTTCAGCTTGCTGGTGGCCTTTGGATTCTGTAGTACCAGTTTTGGATATGAGTGGTAAGGATTTACTCTTTGAAGTTGCAGGTTGCAGCATCAAAATTTTGGCAAAAATCTTAAAATACTATGTAATTTGAATTTCCAGGGACTCACCATGGACTTATTCTTGCGTTGAAGATACAATTGACGGTCCAGCTTGTGAGCGTCAGGACTGGAACAAGACCAACGGTTTGAGAACGCCACTGGGCGTATGCATTTTGACTTGCGGGGCCTACGGATCGCTATGGCCTTACCCCAATGGACAGGTATGAATCTTAATAAAAGTGTATTTTCTACATATATTTTCATTAATGGCCTTTTGCACAGATTTCACGCCAAGGAGGAACAGTCCCCTTTGAGCTAACAGGCTTTCTCCTGGACACTGTGATAGCTCCAACGGAACAGTTGCAAAATTGGCTTCAAAGAACAACGGAGATCGGAATCGAACATCTTTTAGCTGTAAGTATATACAAAGCAGAATGTCAGACTGTTGAGCAATAACGAAGTACAGAAATTTTAAATGGATGTAAAATATTGGATGTATTTGGTGAACTGTGAACAGATGCGGAAAGACTACAGCGGCGAAAGTGGCACATCTTCCAACTTGGTGAAAGTAACACTCGAGGTCGCTTCCGATGTGTCCAAGTTTACTCTTGGAGTTGACGAGTCCTATGAAATTGATATCAAAACGGTAGGTTTTAATTCCCTCTTGAACACTAAGATCGAGCCACTGAGATACTTATGAAGGTAGTAAGCAGGAGACTTCGAACGGTCAGCCCATCGTTAATGTGGTCATCTCAGGAGAAACTTATTTCGGCGTCAAGCATGGCATCGAGACTTTGACACAGCTAATAGCGTTTGATGAAGAACGAGGACTTTATCAGGTGAGCCAACATTTTTGTACAAGAAACTAACTGGATGAGACCATACTAATTTTATAATTGTCAATAGATCGTAGAGTCAATAGCTTTCAAAGACGCACCGACCTTCAGATACCGAGGACTTTCAATGGACACTGCTCGAAACTTTATTCCAATGGACTACCTCAAGCGTATGGTTGACGGCCTTAGCTACAACAAGATGAATGTACTTCACTGGCATATCAGTGATAGCAATTCGTTCCCGTTTGAGTCCAAAAGGGTACCTCAGGTAAACACCTGAAACTTGAAACGAGCAAAATCAGTATGGTGTTTGTTGTAAAGAAGCTAAGATAACCAAGTATGATCAAAATACGAATACAACAGGTGACAAGATACGGAATCCACAGCTCGAAGAAAGTCTACTCTGAGCAAAACGTGAAGGATTTGGTGGAATACGCCAACTTTAGAGGCGTCAAAATTATACCGGAGCTTGACGCTCCATCTCATGCAGGTATAACTGCACAAAAATGCTGACTTGAAAAGTTTGAGCGACTCTATGATGAGTTTCAATGCTGAAAATAGGAAACGGATGGCAGTGGGGACCACTGGAAGGTCTTGGCGAGCTGTCGCTCTGCGTTAACGCCCAGCCGTACAAGTCCTACTGCATCCAGCCACCTTGTGGTCAGTTAAACCCATTGAACAATAACACGTACATGGTCCTCGGCGAGCTCTTCAAGGACTTTCTGGATGTCTTTGATGGAGACATTTTCCATATGGGCGGTGACGAAATTTCATACAAGTGCTGGCAGTCTTCGGAGAAGATTATGGCTTGGCTGGAGTTGAATAATGCGGAGATGCTGGACCTGTGGGGGATTTATCAGGAAACTGGTAAATACAATGTTTGAGAATTTTAAAATTTTCAGAAAGGCTAGATCAAAAGTTCTTACGAATGCGTTGCAGCTTGGAAGAAACTACAGGAAGCAGCTGCAGGGCCTATTACGCCAATCGTTTGGACTTCGGAGATGACGGATACTGCTAAAGGAAGAACATTCTTGGATCCCAAGCATTACATCATTCAAGTTTGGAGCCAATGTAAGAAGAAGGCATGTTGCAGTGCTCGAGTACCTGGACAATGATCTAAAATATTGCTGTTTGA
Organism: Sphaeridia pumilis; assembly: GCA_034698345.1. Lineage (NCBI taxonomy): Eukaryota > Metazoa > Arthropoda > Collembola > Symphypleona > Sminthurididae > Sphaeridia > Sphaeridia pumilis. The sequence continues at coordinate 14,446 of JAQGBJ010001890.1, forward strand.
TATAGCCAACGACTCTGTGATTGGTCAGCTTCTACGGGAGAACTACACGGTATTTTTCTCGAATAACGACACCGTTTATCTCGACCACGGCTTTGGAGCATGGCGAGGTACTCAGAACAAAGCTACGCTGAAGAGCTGGCAGGTAAAATAATTGGTCAAGGTAAACCTTTAAGGTTCGAAACCTAACTTCAATATCGATTTAACGCAGAACATTTATGAGAACGATATCCTGGGAATGGCGAAGAACCTGGTCGGAGAAGCTGAAGCTGAAAGCTTGCTGGCTACTGGAAAACTTCTCGGTGGTGAAGCGACTCTTTGGGCGGAGAAAGTACGTTATGACGTGATCACATCTAAGAATAACTGTGACAAAAGTTATACTCAATCTTGAAACTAACTGATATGTGTCCAATCTTAGTCTGATATTTCAAACATGGAAATGAAACTGTGGCCTCGGGGTTCTGCTTACGCTGAGCGATTATGGTCCGACCCTCCAGTGACCAAGACGAGGTTTGCCTATCCTCGGCTCATTCACCATCGAGAGCGCATGGTACAACGGGGAATTCAAGCGGATACATTGGTACCTGAGTCTTGCTACCATACTTGGGGATTTTGCGATGATCCTGATCCTTGAATTTAACATTACAGTAACTATACGCTGCAAGTAAACTAAATGGATATGTATCTAATTATAGGAAGTCAAACTTTACTGCACCACTAAAACTCGTTTGAATAACATTTATATTGACCTAGATGACATCCCACTTTCCAAGCCAATTTAGCCTGCTCCTAAACCTAACAGTTTCACCATCAACGCTCTTTCTCCTTAACTCTTGCTGTTGCTCCTGCACCTGTTCTTCCGGTTTATCTCCTATTAATCTATAGTTAATGTAGCGGCCGTGGTCGTCCAAAAAGCCTTGTCCAGGTTCGGTTGGTTCACCGTATGGGAAGGTGACTGGATGTATTTCGATTACGTTCTTGATTCGATATAGTCTTTGGTTGCTTTCTGGGGAGTTCTTAACTATGATTACGTCCCCAACCTGGAAAAAGGAACACAACATTCAGTCTCGACATCGATTTGATCGATAGCGAAAACTTCGAAAGCAAGACAAAAAATTACTTTTTTCATGCCCAAACTGTGAACCATATACTTTTCCCAATGTGGATGACCTGTCATTCGTTTGATGAGCTTGACCATAAGTAGCTTGGATGGCTCATAGGGAGGATCTTCCTGCTGGCCTGGGTTTCTATGGAAACAAGATTCAAATTTTATTTCCAAACATAAACGAGTTTCATGGTAGCATGAACAAAATGTCACTATTATGCAATCGCGTAAAACCCGTAGTCTTTTTTCAACATCAATCTCCGAAACAACAGAAAAGCCAAAACCCTACATACAGCAAATTTTGAAACTCACGTACAGACAACAACAACTTCTACGGTGAATAATCTCTTCCTATAGGCGATTCCTCCCTTTCATTACAGATCTCGACTAATTTACGTCTTTTCAGGGACGACAACTTTGCAAACCTGAAAAATCTACTCGATCCCACTTCTTCACGACGACGCACACAAGACGAACTGCAAACTTCAAACATCGGAGGTGGAGATCAAGAACGCAGTGCAGCTGTTGTTGTTCAACATTCGACCAGAAGTTTGCCTACATGGTTCGCAGCAGCAGGGATTTTCGTGATTGCCCTAGCTCTAGTATCTGAGCTGAACAATAGTAATCCCATCGGGGCACTGTTTATGAAATCTGCTAAGAGTATTTTCAATCTTCAAAGATTTTCTTGGGAAGTTGTCAGAGAAAAACTGGAGCTATTTTTCTGGCCCTTTCCATTTTCTCCATGTCCTTCTGATACTGTTTACATGTAAAACTGTACTTTGTCTAGTCTATTATCAACATAATTCTGTAATGAAAACTTACCGAGGATAATAAGTAAAGCCATGATAGGGAATGCCCTCCGGATTGACTTCTTTTGAAATTCTGTTGTTGTATTGTTGTCGTTTGTGCCGAACCCCACCAATGCTGATGTATGGAGTCAGATTATCCACAACTGTGACTGATGGCTTCAGGACGTTCAATATGCTGGACCCAGCTCTGAAGACTCTTGCAGCTCCCGCTTGCATTTTGGATTTTTCAATAGATCACCAAGCGATGTTAGCGGCTGCGAACAGAATCAAAACATTAAACCTCATGACGATTCCAAATAGTTTGGACTTGCAGATTACAGTGTACAGTAGATGTTCTATTTTACCATGGAAGGCCAATCCAAAATTTCAATTACAGGGTCCCCGAGGAATCAAGAAATATGGTTTTTTTCAGAATTCGGCTGATTTAAAATTAATCAAACTTTAAGATTGGAGCCGCACATGTGGACTCGAATCTTTGAAGCTGCGCGGCGACTGCTGCTTTGTGAGCCATCGAGCAATGTTTATTATTGATCTGTCACGTTTACTCGATGACTGCGGCAGTTGCGGCTGGAACCCGATCATCTGTGAAAGTTGCCAAAAAAGTTTACGAATTAGATTTCTTTGTGGTGTAATGCTATTCGGAGTCTTGGATCAAATTGCAGCAGGTAAATTTTGGTTATGATAATTGTTTTCGCTTTAAATATACATTCATAATTGTTTCCGACTTAAGTTTTTCAGTTTTTTCGAGCACGTCTTGCGCAATCATACAAAGACACAATCTGTAATTCAAGGTCACTAATCACGTTCTCTGATTTTGCAGGAAACACTTTAGTCAAGAGACTCTTTTTGACCAGCGTATTGCTTGCAATTGTTTTATCCGTACTTTACACAAATTGGATCTACGTGAGTACTGGACCTACTGCTTCTGCAATGGTAAGTTTTGAAAGAACAATCACTGATAAGCAGTCCAGGTTTTGGGAGATTAATCGGTGAATTTTATTTACTTACAGTCTTCCGATTCAGAAAACGTCTACGCATTCAGCTACACAGACATTGATGGCGTCGAACAGTCGATGAAACGCTATGAGTAAGAACACAATTGCATAAAGAAATCACATCTGTTTGCATTATGTTGAAGCGGAAATAGATGTACTAATTGCTTCGATGCTATCTGTGCTTAGGGGAAAAGTCCTCATTGTTGTCAATGTGGCTACCAACTGCGGATACACCAAGGGACACTATGAACAGCTTCAGGAATTGTACGACAACTACAAGGATAAAGGACTTTCCATCCTAGGCTTCCCTTGCAATCAGTTCCTAGGTCAAGAGCCGGGAACTGAAGCTGAAATTAAAGAAGCGGTTTGTTCCCGGTTCAAGGCCACTTTTGACATGGCCAAGAAGATTGAAGTTAATGGTTCTGGAACTCACCCGTTGTGGGTGTACATGAAGTCTAAACAGGTAAAGATTCCATGCCGTTCAGAAAAATATACATATTTGTCTTTCTGTGATCCATTCTAAATGCTAGATGACACTTTTTCATAATTCTTTAGGGCGGATTCTTGTTGGACGCCATCAAGTGGAACTTTACCAAATTCCTGATTGACAAGCAAGGAAATGTAATCCGCCGGTATGGACCAAGCACTAACCCCAAGGCGAGTTGTAAAAATGCAGTGTGCGGCGAAACGCAGTTAAATCAGGGCTGTACCGTAACCAAGTTCTATGTTGTCTTTTTGTAGGACATCGAGTCGGAAATCCAAAAACTGTTGGAGCAGTAATTTACTGGTGCTAACGCTGGAGAAGCTATACCCTAAGTCTGTTTTACCCGTGAAGCCAAACTTTTAACTTCCTTCAGTATTTTTCGCATGAAATTATATTTTGACTGATTTTTCTTATAATGATAAACATGACCGTTACTTGGAAATTGTGAAATTAAGTGAGTTTAAAGCTAGTGAAAAGGATTCGAGCTGTACCGGTTTAATGTACGCTGATTCGTTAGCAATAAAAGATACTTCAGTTGAAAATCCACTGGCTACATCGTTTAGTTGGTTCTGCTGCTGTTGAGGCTTTGCCGTTATCTACTCTTATCTGACTGTAAGGTCATAAGCTCTTGAGATTACCAAAGTTGATATCGACCAGATGAGCTTTTTTACAGATTATTTCTCGCAATGTAAAGAAATGCGTGAAATGGCAAAACTTTTGTTTAGTATTGTCCTGCAGCCGTCACTTGTAGAATGAAACTTGATTTTTGATATCCTTATACTGATTCATTCGTTTGAAACCATGAACTTCATTTCAGTGAACGACGTTATCAAGGATGTTCTACCAATACTTGAGCAACGGCTGCCGGATTCGGGATTTGTAAGTTTGTACAGCTCTTAATTTTCTAAACCTTCAGATCTGATCTTCAAATAATAATACTTTTACAATTTAAAGGTCTACAACACCGCCAAGCTGTATCCGAAATGGAAAGACGCCCAACGCTGGTGTAGCCTTGGAGAACTTTCTCCGACCTCAGTAATACTTGTTTCTACGGACAGGAGCGTATGTAACCCTAAATCAGCACTTTTCAAGTTAAGACTAAAATTACGTCTATTGACTATACAACCGTACGTTTTTTTATTCCAAGGACTTCAACGTTGAAATATTAATCTCCATTGACAAAAACATGGAGATCACAAATGAAGTCAAAGAAGCTTTCACTAAAACAAAAGCCATCGACTGGAATGACACCCACGTTTTCATCTGTCTAGACCTGAAAATGTCCTCACTAATCGCCGAAATCAGTACTCGCCATTACGGCAACGATATTGGGATTCATCCATCTACAATCTTCACATTCCCAGTTGAAGACGCTAAGAAGCTGGATACCACGTACGTTGTCTTCTTTGACTTCAAGCCCGAATAAAGAAATAAGAAAATAACAATACACATTCAACTTCCAGCCAAGACTTCGGGGAAAGTACAACTTTGGGTTCAATCTCCGGCCCAGACGGCCTCGAATTCTTTCAAGACACTTGGAAATACGCCTCAGAAGAAGGCCTGTATCACATGGAGAAAATTGTTTACAGAAATCCAACCGCCGGTGTCTTTGTCAATGACGAAATCGTTTGCGGCGTAGGACTTCATGCTCATGGAGCCATCGGGCTTTTGTATACCTTGGAAGAACATCGCGGAAAAAATTACGCCCAGGCAGCAATGAAGTTGATGATCAAACAATGTGCTGAAGCTGGATTAGTACCTTGCTGTTGTGTCGAGACAAGGAACCACGTGTCGATGGCGTTTCAGAAGAGATTAGGCTTTGTCGACTATGGGATTTTAGCCGACTCAATTCTGTATCAGAAGGCTGCTTGGTGACGTATTTACGAAAGAACTCTAGTTATCAGTTTACCATTTCTTTAATGGAATGACACATGTTCTTCTATTCTGGGTTGACCTCAAATAAATCGAGTTGATAATAATACATATGGCCTTGGGTTAAAGAAGC
>JAQGBJ010001891.1:0-19837 GCA_034698345.1 Sphaeridia pumilis
CAGATTGAAGATGAGTCGGTGTACAATTGGAGGTTTAGCGACAATAATACTGATTCACCTGTGCCTCCGCCAGATTTGCTAAGTAGAAGTGGATCCAGGATCAAGACGTACCACAAGGTCGAGTATTTGCCATGCGATGGGATTTGTGCGGATGAAGTGGTGGAAGACAGAGGAGATAGTAGTCATGGAGGAAGTGGTAGGTCTTCGTCGAGAACTTCAAGGGGTTGCAATACTGAGGAGACGAGGATAATTGAGGATTTGCAATGTTTAGAATTGCAAGAACCTCAACCCAACATGTACAATAGACATAGTTTCAATTCAGAACAGTTTTTGAGATCTACACCGAATCCGCCCTACGAAGGGAAAGTTAACGGGACAAGCAGTGGCTACTATTCGGAGCAAAGTCTGGATGCTGCTGGAGATATGAGTAGGGCTCGAAGTGACGTTGGTCGAAAGTCTGGATGTCTCAAAAATGGTACTTCAGCCAAGTCTCAAGTCAATGGAATTGGGCCAGGAAGGGCGGCTGCTGGTAAAGCGTCAGGAGGTGAAGCTAATGGAGGAACGACAGAACTACCACATTCTCTCGGAACGGTTCCAAAGTACGTGGATTTCTAAAAATTATCTTCGTTCATGACTTGGTTCTGAGGCTAATTTATGGATTTAATTTTTTCAGGTATTTGAAGGTACGACAAGAAGAGCTTAAGAGCCAGGCTGCAGATCGACTAGCTCAACAAGTTAACCCCGATGTGCCAGCAGGACACGTTTTGCTATCGGAAGAAGAAAGGCTAGAGACGTTGGCTGACCTAAAATCTAGTACGCCTAGTAGTTGTTCTCCTAGAATATTTTGATTGACTGATGAAATTGTAAACTAATGATGATGGATGTCTCCTTTTAGAATACGCGCTGCTGATTGACGAATTGAACCGAGTACCTATTCGGATCGATACCATGCGAGTCAGAGAGTACAAAATTCAGTTGGAGCAACAACTTCAGAAACTTGAGAAAGGAATCGCGATATTTTCAAGAGCTCGTGTTCTCGTCAAGTTACCGGAAGAGGGAGGTGTTAATGGGACCGCCGGAATGGTAAAATGACATGGGGCAATTGCATGACAGGAACTGTGGAAGGCAATACGTGTATGAATGCAAGTAGCAGACATTTGGAGTCAATTGGCTATTATGAATACCATACTACATAAATAATGACCATAATCTAACTTATATATATTGACCTTAAGCATGTGTTCAGCTCAAGTATTTGTTCATCTAATGCTGGTTATTTTAGCTTGATAACGTGACTAGAAGGACCAAATGTTACTCTGTAATTCAGATTCTACGATTGTGTGTAGTCTGTTTAGATGGAGACGACAGCGGGCTATTGAGAATGTAATCGAATCCACATACTTGCCAAACAGCAATCAGCAAAAGCTTCTTCTATACAATAATGACTTGGCTGCAATGTTACTACTACTATCAGCTATAAGTCTATAACACAAACGTATTTTTCGAAAAATGATGATAATAATACAGTAGTTTGGTACAAAATCAAAGCTGTTGTTGGTTCAATCACAAAATTCTTTTTGATTTATTTTGAGCAATCTTTGACTATCATTTTTTGTTAGCGATTCTCATAGTTCATCCTTATACATTACCCCACAAAGCTGCGAGTTTTTCTTATTTAATGCATAAGTTATACCAGGAATAGGAATTGTCTTGTACTTTGCTTTCCTCAATTTGTGTTTGCTTCCTGGAATCCTCTCAGTCTTATGAATATTTTGCCTGCAAGAAATTGTTAATTAAATTTTTGCGTTGAACAATGCCAATTTAGGGACAAACGTCAGAACTGTTCAACTTACTTTGCAACGAAATCTGGTTGCGTCAATTTTAGGCACATGAGAACGCCATCGTAGAAGTTAACGTCAGATGTAAAATGCAACGCGGCTTCAGAACCTATTGTGTAGTCTATCCGACTTTTAACGAAAGAAGTGTCTACTCGTATAGTACTTTGAAGAAGAAGTCCAGCTCTGAAAATTAATGAAGATTCACAGTTGAAGCCAAAAATTTCGAGTTATGGTCTTGAGGTAGGAATTGAGGCTTCTTACTTGTTTTCTACCAAGGAATTCGCAGTGCGATGCCACAAACTCAGCTGAATTTGACCAGCAAGCTCGAAGGACAAACCGCCTTGAATAGTCACATCCGCGACCAGACCAGAATATAAAGGTACTATTCTTTTTTCATCTTGTAACAAGACATTACCCTGAAATTTAGTTAAAGTTTTAGCCAAACCGAGTTATGGTCCATCCAACTTGAAAACTGAATATGTGCTTACCTGAACAGCCGTAGTTCGTTCAGAACCAGCCCCTGACCAGACCATCCCCATAAGCTCTCCTTTGCCTGTGAAAAAGACGATGGGCCTCATTTGAACTCCAAGAAGGCTAAGCTCCATTCCAGCAGTAGCGCTTTCCGCGTCGTCTTCAGCGGCGTCTCCTCCGTCATCCGAAGAAGCGAAGGAACCGAGCCCTCCAGCAAAAATGCCCAACTGTGTTCAAGAATTTGTTGGTTAATCTCGAGTAATTTTGAAATGAAATATTAGCAAGGGGAACTTACGGACAAAATCTGAATGCTATCGTTGCCACCTCGGACGTAGACATCAAAGGAACTCCGTTTGAGCAATTTACCATTCATCTCGATTGCGTTAGAGAAACTGCTATTTCCGCCAGAGCCAGAAATGAATGACCGACTGAATGCCGTTGAGAGGCCCTTTGGTGACAGATGATGGTAGTCTTTGATTCCCTCCTCTGTAATTATATCTTCCGTGAATTTTTGAAGCTCCGGATTGGATTCTCCAAATTCTTGAATGCGGTTCCACATGAAAGCTGCGACTTCAGCGTCAACACGATCTTGTTTTTCCAACAAGTGTATGATTCGCTTGATCTCGTCCTTGGTTGGTTTGTCTCGAAGAACTAAATCGAGCGCCAGGGTTCTCACTGAAGAATCATACTTATGGCTTCCAGTTTGCTGTACAATGCGGAGAAGGGCTGGACGTAATCCTTTGGGAATGACTTGATCAGGGAAGGAATGAAGTGCTTTCATGGCGGCGACACTGGTTTTTGAATCGGCATTTTCTACGTAGGTGAAAATGGTCTTGATAGTAGATTCGGACTGGAGATTTTTGAAGGCCCGAAGGTACATTTGTTGGCAAGCTGTTTCTTTGCAAGCGTTGATGGAAGATACCAGGAAATCTTCAACTTCAGAACTCACAAGTTTTGCAATAGCTGGAGATCCGGTCATTTGGCGAGTGTTGAGGCGTAGAATTTGAGCGACTTTAGCGACGGTTAGAACTAACGTTTCTTGAAGCTTGTCAGATTTGACTCCTTTTTTGGCTAGCCCATATAGTTCTGGAAGAATTTCAGGAGATGGAGATGGCGACATGGAGAGAGCCAAAAGGTAGCGCTCAGGGTTTGAAATCATCTCGTCGTCATCGAAGTCTAGAATTTTCATGACTATTTTGTGGGCGTCAAGAGAGCCAGAGGCTGCAACGGCGTCCAGCATATGTGGGCTGCAATCATTAATGTTGTCTTTTAGTTTTAGTTTGCTTGAAAATATAATGTTGAAAAAATCGGTGTACTTACAGCTTTTGCCTAGCTGTCTTCAGAACCTTTTCCAGTTCCTGGACGTTGGATTCCCGTATTTTTGCTACTAGTTGCAAAAAAGCTGAGGCCATTTTGGTGGTTGCTACGTTTTCAGGAGCAATTGATTTTAGAAGTACATCAAACTGTCAAGGACAAAAACAATCATCAGCACCAATGCAGCAGTCAAATGTGAAATTGCACAATTGGATGGTTCTTACAGGCTTGCAGTTGTAAACTTCGCAGAATGGAACCTTTTCTGGGGTCACCACTAAAGTGTCTGACGTCAGCTGAGCTCCAGTAGACTTGGCGAGTTCTTTAATTGCGGCTTCGGCACTTGATGCCTTGATAACTTTTCCAGACGAAGATGCGCTGCCTATAAGGAAAAATTAATTTGTAACAGCCAGTTATTACATTGAAATCAAAAACTGTTAAACCTGTTCACGGGTTTGACGTACCGGCTAACTTGAATGATTGCGACGCATTTATATAAGCTCCCACTTCCGGTTTGGCAGCGGTTCGCACAATGTGTTTCTCCACCACCTGAGCGTCTTCAATGATGATTCCTTCCCTGCTCAAAGAGGTTTTGACACTGACCTCGGAGTCTACAGAGGCCCCAAGGACCTTTGACGGATGCGTCGAAAAGGGAAACTTTTGCGAAGCGGCGTGTTGCTCGCAAGCGCCGGAAACGGTCTTGGTCAAGTGTTGGTTGTCAGGATTTTCGTACTGGATCTTGCAACTTCCCATTGGAGTGGTCTCTTCAACGGTTGCGGTCCCTTGCTCGTTTGCCTAAAATATAAGCAGATATGAAAATAAAAAATCATGAACAAGGCACACTTTACCGAGCTGAAGCTGGGCTTGAACTTACGGGAACTTGGAGCAGATTGGCAATTCCTTTCTTAATGTTAACAAGCGAATTGTCATCCGATGTCACATGGAACGATTTATGTACTGCACCGTCCTTCCAATGGACATAGAAGGGATGTTGCGGAGCATCGTCCAGTTGGCTTGTGTGGTCCCGGAAGCCTTCGGGCTGCTCAAGTTTCCGAGACTTGATTTGAAGTTTAGGTGACACGAGCTAAATAAAAAATTCTTTTTAATAAAACTTGCCGGAAGCAACATTTGAAGAATCGCAGCGAAATATTTGTTAAACCTACCGAAATTTCAAGAATGGAACCACCCGGCTCATTCTGCCAGACGGGCCTTACTTGGACCTGCGTTAGTATTTTGTATCCGACTGTGGACGCAGTCTTGGCCAAAGGAGGACCATTATCACCAGCAGCGCTCGGCTCGTTAATTTCGAGTCCAAGGACATAATCGTATGTATAAACGTTTCCAATCTCATAATGCCTGGTAGTGGCTGCGAATGAGACAAGAACAAATCCAAAACTTAATGTCAAAAAGGGACTCAGGAGCACTGTAAGGGGCAGGGTAAGTGTGCACTTGGAGGCACGTGGTCTTTGAGTTCGCCACATGATGCCCAATTTATGTACACTATGTCACTAAAACTAGACACAAATAACTAGATCACCACTTGCACTAGATAATTGGCAATCTTTCTGAATATTGATGATGGAAGCAGTAGGGAAATCTGGGGAAAGTGTATAGACACAACCGCACACTAATTATCACACAGACAGACAGATACGTAACACTAATAAAAAATAATACAAAATTCTTGTCTCAAATGATGACGACAGGTATCAGACGTTGATTGTTGGCTCAAGTCACGGAGGTAGACTTGGAATAATGGAACAACACTGGGGAATACGTGTTATGACGAGATTGAGTCTACAAGCAATAAAAATAGTTCTTCTGAAGTACAACATTTGTCGTTCCTTGATAGCCGGCAGTGGCACAGTCGGACAGAAACTGATGATAGATTCCGGCTACACCTGTCGTGCATGCACACCTGTGATTGCTCCATCAAGCAATGCTGTCAATTTCCGACTGACACGAAGAACCTTCGAGGACGTATAATACCATTGCTGGGTATTCAATATATATTATGGAAGCAAATTTTTTACACTTGCCAGCCAATAGCCTCCGGCGAAATAAGTATTATATTTGTACTGTAGGATCCAAGAGTGTGGGGCGGCTCAACTTTTTTAAGCCGTACAGGAATAAATATCTAATTATAAAACGCTCAGGTGTGTCGCAGAGACTAAACACAATGATAACTCAGGTAGGAGAAGGAAAAGGGTAGAATAAATTGTCAAGTGAATGACTTGTTTGGGACTCTGTCAAAGTTGTATTTTTTTTGGATGGCGAAATTGATCACAGGTATTGAAAAAGTACCGACGACCACTTTGTACATTATGGTGGTTGTTCGAAGTGATCAGACAAGACTGGGGATCAGAATGAATTTTCTCCGAGTTTATGCAGGCAGTGAAGCGTACGGAAGAGGAAAACAAGTAGAAGAGAAAAAGTGGCAAGCGGTTTTGGTGGTCGCTGCCAGCTTATGAGATTCACTTGTTCAGAAGATCAGAACGAGAATCATCACCTGGGCTCTCGGATTTCGTGCCATTTGGTCGCACAACCGTAGTACCTGTGTGGCGGCAGGTGGAAGCATTGGAACATTCCAAGAAGAAGATGAGCTGCAAGATTCATCTGGTTCTTGTCCTGCCCATAAGAATATGGATGGACAACAATGTATCATCAAACTTGAATTCGCCACTCGCCCAGTCATTGCACCTTTGTTTGTTTCATGTTTCTTTCTCAGCTTGATGGACAAGTCTTGAAGAATCCAACGTAGGATTAGACATATTCCAGGATTTTTGAATTATGTGTCAATTAAATTTGCTTTTCGCGGTAGAATTAATGGTCAAACAATGCGGCTTGTCCAAGAAGTTCTTAATGAGCTTTTCAAAGAAGATATGGTCCACTTGTGAGGACCAGATAAAAAAGGTCCTATGATAATCTACCTGGCGACGTTGGGATAGAAATAGTCAGGTTTGAGGTCAATCGAGCAAGAATGCCGCCACAGACTAGTGAGATTAATGAGCGAGAGAGTTGTCGTAAAGATACAGTCGAAAAGCCTTTTTTTCTCCAGCAAATTTAACCTTGAGCTAGGTCCGGAGGAACAAAAAAGGTGGCCTTGTGACACAAATTCGGTCAAGAAAAGCAAAGTGTTAAAATGAGTGTAGCTTTGGGGGGAAGAGTTCAAGAGACCAATTGTTGTAGAACACGTAGATTTTTCAATCTTGGAATGACCCAACAAAGCACGACGACGGACGGTCAGTCAGATGGGAATATAATAATGCCATGTCGATTGTCGTAGTTTGCAGTTAAAATTTGAGGGGTCTGCTGCTGAGGATCCAAGACGAGAAGATGTGAAACCAGATTTTGACGTGGTTAGCGGGAAACTGGGGAAACTACATAGCGACTTGAAAGGAATTTGATCTTGACCTGCTGCTAAAAGTTTGCAGAGAGACGCAATCACTCTTGCTTTTTCCCGTTGATTGCCCTACAAATATTGGAGGAACGGTCAGACTAACTGACTGACTGAGAAAAAAGCATGCGGGCATCGATGCCGTTCCGTTGCCCTCACGTCAACGTTTCTTTAGTCGCTGAGCATGTTCCTCATGTGTCGTCTGTATGAAGGAAAGTACGTGACGGCAATCTCTTATGTTAATGACAAGCCAAACCGGTAATATGAATTCGGTGAGTTCATCAACGGAATTGGATCGGGGAGTAATAAAAATTCTTTGTCTTACCTGGAGCTTGATGGCAGAGGTTGCCTGCAAAAAGAAGCAAGATGAATTATTTATCGCCAATTTTTTCGCAACTTGTTATACAAAACTTGCATTACATATATAAACGAGAGAGAGAAAACTCGTTCGACATTTTTGCGAACCTACGTTTTGCTACCTGGTCTAGAGAAACGGTAATTATTAAAATGCTGTTGATGCCGACAAGACAAGCCCACTTTGTGTTAATTATATTCTGTTGTAAAAAGGCCGGCCTTGGCTGTTGGTTGACGAGTACGACATATGGAACGTGAATTCTCTCGCTTGGAATATTTTTTCAACTATATTTTGTCAACTTACCAAAGATCAGCAGCACTAATAGTGAAGAAGCTAAAGCTGGACTCATGATTGCGAATCCCGTTAGCGAATTCGGACCTTACACAATCGCCAGGCTTCGCAAAAATTGTTAGTGTTGTCTGAAACTCTAATGCTAACACTGCTTTGCCGTGGTGGCAAAACGGTGAATGGGAGCAAGCAATTTGAGCATGTGTTATAACTATGACTGAATGAACGGTATTTCCAGCGTGATCTCGTATGCAGACTCATTATATTGTGATAAATAGAAAATAGTATGGAGATACAACAAGATTTGTTAGTTTACTTAGGTCTCCTTAGTTAACACAACGAGTCTGATAGCTTGCTTCAAGATCTTCCATATTAAAAGAGCATCATGATGACAGAGAGATCCTCAACAAGACACATCAATGATATCTTCTTGGAAGACATCAGCTAAATTCGCTCGGTGACAAAGGTCATGTCTTTATAAGGACACGTAATGTTAAGTGAGTTCTGTGTTGATATATGTACAATGTATGCATAGGAGTTTGTCTGGATGACAAGTTTGCAGTTAATGTTCAAATTCAAGCGCTGATGTTGCTGGAAAATTTTTGGATGCTCAGGAATCATGTCGTTTGGGAATGAGTCACACATCTAAGAATTCGGTACAAATCCAGTTCATAATGCATGATATTATGAAAAATGAAAATTGTAAACAGCATCATTAGCCTAAATGTATGCTGTTAGTGTCGCATGCACAATTTGGCTGTTCAGGGCCAGGACTATTAAATCCTTTACCGCTAGTATCCAAGGGAAAAACGAGAGGCGGTAAAATTAATTCAGCTCGAAAGAGTTTTTGTTAACTAAAAATTCCGACAAATTATGGAGAAAGTCTCAAAAGGAAAAATAGAATCTAGGAACACTCTTGCGGCCATTTCTTCGAGGCCGTCCAACGCTTCAAAAGCGCCAAGCAGGAACCTCAGTGCCGTTGAGAGTCGCAGTTTGAAGAAATTCAGTAGTGCAGGTTCACTGCGTGAGTGCGACTTTGGCATAAAAAAACTTTTGAAATCATCTAAAAAATCATACAAAATTTCTAGGCAGATCTTACGATGAGTACTCACGAAGGGCGAGTGGCGACACTTCAAAGACTTTGTCCGACCTAAAAGTCAGTGCTGAGGATTCTGATTTCGAAGGGGATCAGACGGATGCTATCAAAACATGTAATTTGAGTTGCAAAATTCAAAAATCTCCTGGAATATTACTAAACCATCCTTTTTGTCAAGGTGCTGCGGTGGCTGAAAAACTCTGGGAAACTGCTTGGAGTATTTGCTCCGAAAGGTTCTACTCGGCTCATTCGATACCTTTGATTTCATACGAGCTTCGTGACACATGGCTGAGAATTTTTGAAGTAACCATCAATGACTGATATGACCTTTTTCAAGTGGACGATGCACCAACTGAGGTAGATTTTGATTGCAGGAAACGTATATGGACGAACATTTTACTACCGGCGGAATTCCAGCTGACGTCTTCCAGCCGGACGAACCTCCACTGCCTCTGAAGGTGGATGCGCCCTCTGGTGAAGATATGCTTCAAGCTTTTGAGTACGTCTTGGTACAAGGGAAGTCGCTCTGCTGTTTTATGTCTTAAGTTCTGATGATTGTTGGTTCCTCCAACAGTGGTAAAGGGAAACCAGAAACTGCAAATAGTTCTTCGAAAAAGAAAAGAGGACGAAAGAAGCAAAAGTCCAAAAAGAAGAAGAAGTCTAAATCAAAGAAGTCCAAGTCCAGGTCACGCTCCAAAAAGTCAAGGTCCAGATCCAAGAGGTCAAAGAGTAAGAAAAAGAAAAAGCCAAAGGCAATCAAAAAAGACGACGAAGAAATTGCGGGAGAAACAGACGAACCAGCGGAGGAGCCGAGTAAATTAACGGTAGCTGATGTGCCACCTGGAATCGGTGGTGGTGGTGACGCCCCAACCAACGACCAAATTTTGGCTAAAAGCGTAGCTAATTTTGATATGGGAACAACTAAGACCAAAGCAATTACCAAAAAACGAACTACTTGGGCGGATGAGATACCTGGGGAGCAGGCTCGGCCTACGACAGCCGTACCACCAGGGTTTCATCTCGGAGGTCAGAATGAAGACTCTGAAGGTGATGTTGAAGGTCAAGAAGACTGCGAGCCTGTGCCTCGTGAACTCGAGCTTTTATACAAGGCGTCCAAAGATGTAAGTGTCTTGCAAAAGTATAACTTATTGGCAAAGTCAGAAAAGTTCACTCTAAATGTGTACTTTTTTTGCAAAGTTCTTGAACGTCTGCCCCAGCCCAGGCTCTAGCTCATTGGACATTTCAAGGGCCGCAGGAAAACACAGAGTTTCCGAAAAAGGAGATGGCAACTTGTTACCAAGAAGACACAACTTTAAATACATTAATTTTGGTATGTCAAGTTTTTCTCATTTACGTTTACTCGGTTACAGCTTGAGTAGGTTCCATTTTTTATGACATTCAACAGGTGGGAAAAAATCACGCAATGCTTCTTCTAATGAGCGTCGAGTCGAAAACAAAAGCAAAAGTTCAAAGATTGTAAAGCCAATGGGTAAAGAACAGTTACTCGTTTGTCTGGAACCTGTAAAGAGCCGACTTGGAAGTCTGCCTGGTCAACGCAAGTGTACTGATGTCGTTTGAGTTCAACTGTGGGTTAATATTTTTAACTGACTCTTTTTAGCAAGTAATGGCAAGAAAAATGATGAAAATTTCAACCAATTTTCAGTATGCTCTATGATTTTTGTGAAAGCAATAAAGTGATGAAATGTCTCAAAATCCTCAATTTCTTCTCTTATAAAAATATATGGTCATTTTCGACTTTCGTCGCACTTTCTACAAATCATTTGAAAACATCGATATTGCACTAGAAAATGTAACAAATGCTGTACTTTATTGTTGGTCATTTAAGCTAATCAAGCACTTGGTCACCATTTCTGCAAAGAATAATCTCAAGTTTCGTAATTGAAGCTGTAACTAACAACCACATTCTGCATTTTTTAATTAGAAACGCGATACTTTGACATCTGAATCAGTTTAATGCAATAGCAATTAATGTACAAAATTATGGTTTTGTTTACGACTTGCGACGCAATAATTAAAAACCGACGGCGGTATTTGCGCCTTGAAGTCGTTCACTCGGCACGTGTTTCGCCGGCAAAATCCGTCTCCAGTCTCCAGACACGTCAGTTTCCGCTACGCACAAGCCATGAACGCATAAGGGCCTCATACGAATATATTTTGCGCTTCAACAATAACCGACGGCAGCTGCTACGCGATAGGCAAGAACGGGCAGTCGCCGTATATTTTGCATGGAACGACATACGATGACGTTTCGGAACCGGGATTCAACAAAGGAGGAAAATTGCGACGAAGAATTGCTTTCCGGTCCTCCAGCCAGTGCAACGAAATTGGGAGACGCGTTCAGTTCCGCTGCGTAGGAATTGCGTATTTGGTACCTTATAAAAGGGCTGCCGGCCTAGGCCTGGATTGTCATTTAGTGTTCAAGCGTTATTGCGATCAGAAGTCGAAACTCTGACAAAGTTGATCTTGAAACTTTCCTAAACCGAGATTATCCTCTATCTATTTGTTGTTTATTTTCCCTTGTTTTTCGAAACAGTGATTTCTTCGAAATTGAAAATGCCTGCCCAAAACAAGAACAAGGGGTAAGTATCGTTGTTAGTTTTTCCATTTCGAAAGTCATTGGGTTATTATGAAGTTGTTATCGAGATTATTTCAAGATTATTTTGATCAAATTCTCGTTGGAAATTTGGAATTGTTCACTAATTGTCAACTTTGTTACTTCTTTGCAGTAATGATGCTCAGCATCAATCCGAGCTGGAATATCACCGAGCTCATGCTCCGGGAGGCGATGGCCGTCGCTATTCCGCCAAGCGGGAACAACAAGAACAGGACAAAAGTGACTACAACGAAAAGCCGCGCCAGCAGTCTCACCAAGGTCGTCACCAGACCAAGCAGGAAGACCAGGGTCATAAGGACTTGGACTTTCGTCGTGCCCACGCTCCTGGAGGTGACGGACGCCGTTATTCTCCTAAGCGGGAACAAGAAGAGGGAGACGAAGTATTCGAAGACCAAGAGGTAAATGACGAGCTACAAAAATCTCTAGATTTGCGGGTCCACTTAAGCATTTTTGTCACAAAATTTTAACGATGTCGTTATAATTTGCAGCGTGGATCTTCCACCTTCCGCCGTCATCAGTCCGAAGAGGAAGAGAACCGCAAGCAGCGAGAAGACGACAAAGCGATTGACGAGCAGACCCATGAGGCCCTGTCCAGCATTGGAAAGAAGGCTGCTGACGCTCGCTGGCATGGAGAGAAGGCGGAGATCACTGACGAGGAGCGCGAAGCCATGTCCAGGATTGGGCGCAAAGGAGGTCATTCAAGCGGAACTGGTTCGGGTCACGGTGGGCCTTCTGACGAAGAAGCTCGTCGCAACCAAGAAGAGGACGACAAGCAGATTGATGAAGAGGATCGCGAGGCTCTGTCCAGTATCGGGAAGAAGGCTGCAGATGCTCGTTGGCATGGCGAGAAGGCTGAAATCAGCGACGAAGAACGTGAGGCTATGTCCAAGATCGGACGCAAGGGAGGTCACTCTACCGGAACTGGCGGGCAGGTCAAGGAAGAAGACGACATTGTCGCTCAAAAGCATGCTAATCGCCAGGGAGCTGGACATAATCAGAAGGTGGTTGAAGGAGCTTGAGTTCTTTTATGAGATTTTTGTCCTATGATTCAATATTTTCCGAGATGTTTATAAGCTAGTTGTTATTAAGATTAATTGGCTGTAATTCTATCATTTTCTGCGAGAGATTATTATGTTCGAATAAACAGCATTTCAAAACCAATACTTCCTTGTTGTTCCTCAAATTTTTTATTATAGAAAATGATTTAGTGCAGGAAGTAGAAACTGACAAAAACAGACAGGAACAGTAATTTAATTCACTTTATTTAGCAATATTCCATCATTTTTACAAGAATAATTCAGAAGATCAGTCTCTCTGCATCGATCCGCGCCATCTTCATTTGCAGCCAAGAAGTAACTTTGGACTCATACTTGGAAACCCAGTCAATGTTAGACAAAATGGTATTAATAGCTCCTTGAACAGTCTTCATAACAGGTTCAAAAAATTTGTGTGAATTTTTTACCAGTGTCTGAAGCACCTTAAGATCATGACCACTGTTAACATACATTGCAAGGGCTGTAAAAATATAGCTTATTTGTTCGGGAGCTTGAAAACGTTCCACGAAGGCTGGGAAATCAGAATTCAGTTTTTCAAGTAGAAGAGGTCGTCCGATGTTATTGGCAGCAAGGCGTTGAAGAAGTACCGTAGCTTGGCTGACAGTCATCTTGGAAGTCGCGTTGAGGGCTTGGCGAATCAAAAAGTTCAAATGAAGTTTATTGGAAGTGCAGGCCATGGATGAAACAAATACATTTTGCCGCGTTGTGGAGCGTTTTTCTTCTTTGAATCGGTTCCAGAGGAATAGGAAAGAATGGTCGTTTTCTCTAACGGAAGGCGTTGCGACAGCACTGCATAGCATGACAGGAAGGACATCTGGAGGAATGGGAATGGATCTGTTGCCAACTTGGTGGGTTTCAACCCAGGACCTGAAGACACGTCGGGCATATTGGATGCATTCGGGGTTGCCCATGTTGCAGGCCCAATCAAGCAAATTGGCACGTAGCATGACATCAAGTCCAGACTCTTGTTCTTGCTGTTCGAATCCTATAATTTTCAGAGCCCCTACAATTTTTGGCTGGAAGTAAGAGCTGAAGAGGTCGAATTTTTTAGTGTCGTGAAGCATGTTGTGGATACGTTTGATGTTGGTCAAGACAGTGTTCCAAACTACATGTTCGGTTTCTTCGGATAAGTAGCTCGTGAAGTCCAAGGCTGAAGAGTAAGGAATATAATTTGCCAATGCAGCTTGGAACTGGTCGTCGATAAGCTTCGCCCGGGTAACGCTAGGAAAGACTGTATGGTCCTGAGAAAGTTGGGCTTGAATCAAGTTTGATAGCGTTTGGTCATAAAGGACTCGATAGTAGCCGTAGGCGTCATGGTTTACAATGACCCATTTGAATGGCATCTCGTCGTCGTTCCGGTTACCTTCGCCCTTCAAGTAACGTTCGGGAATGTGCCACTGCTTGGCGACCTGATCGTCGGTTAGCCAGACATCTGGTTTGTGGCTGGTAAAGTCGGGCTCGGTGCTGAATCGAACAGACATTGGAATCGACCAAAGGTCTCGGTGATCGCTCGAGTCGGTAGGAGTCGGTCGGTTATGGTTGGAACTGAATTGTTCTTGGGTAAAGTAAAGCCTGTTGGGGTTCGAGCGTTCGATGGAAACTCGTACTAGGGGATACGACGGTTTGTACAAGTAGCCCTTCATGATCTTCTCCATTGTGAGGTTACTGGGCAAGGCATGTTCAATAGCGGCGACAGAGTCCAGCTCGGCTACAAACTCGCTCGTTGTAGCGCTATTGTAGGCATATTTGCGAAGGTAAACTTGCATGGATTTTCGGAGGACGTCGTCGCCGACGATGCCTCTCATCATGAGCAGGACTGAAGCACCTTTTCCATAGGTAATTTTGTCAAAGTCTCCAGTGGACAGTGCATGCGCTTCGCTGATGTTGACGAGAGCGTGAGACTCGGGGAATAAATCGGACTTCATGGCTCTAGCAGTTTCTCGACTGAACATGTAGTCCCAAGGTTTCAGCTCTGGAGCTGCTTCATTGAAGCCCAAGTAAGAGACGTAGGTTGCGAAACCCTCGTTAAGCCAAAGATGGGTCCAGCTTTTGCACGTCACAAGGTTGCCAAAATTCTGGTGGGCGAGTTCTATATATCAAATAAAAAACAAGTTGCAAGCCTGTCACCTAAATATTTTAAATTTTTCATAGATTTTTACCGTGAGCGATGGTGTGAGTAACTCCAAAACGTTCCATTTCAGTGTGATCTTGACGGTCGTAGAGCAGCAAGCTATATTTGTACGTGTTGAGGCCCCAGTTTTCCATGGCTCCAGCTCGGAAATGTGGGATTGCTACGGAGTCCATTTTCGGCAATGGGTAATCGTAATCAAAATACTTCTCGTAAAACGTTAGCACAGTTCCAGCTGTCTTGGTTGCGTAAGTTCCTGAACTAATCACATGTTTTGGTGCCCAAGTTCTAAAGGTCTTGGTACCTAACTTGAGTTCGTCAGCCATGTGTTTCGACACAATGAAAGCGAGCAAATAGGTAGACATGAGCGGCGTCGTCTTGTAATGGTCCCAAAACCAGCCTGGTAATTGTCGAACAATTTTTAAAATTATTGAATGAAGTTTACTGAAATGAATGATTTTTTTTTTCAAAAATGCCGACTAACCAGGCATATCTGGAATAGGTTCTGTCTCTAACAGTTCCATATTGCTCACACTGTTGTAGTCCTCTTGGCGTCCAACACTGACGCTGAATGTCGCTTTCATGTCCGGTTCATCAAAGCAAGGGAAAGCTGAGAAAACACATTAAAATATTGTATAAAAGTTATTAGTTGTTTCAAAATAATTTAAAACACGAAATCCAACGTCAAAAACATTTTTACCTTTTCTAGCATGTGTACTTTCAAATTGTGTAGTGGCCAAATGGTAAACTTGATTAGTGTCCGGGTCAGTGTAGTTGCTGGCATACAAACCGACAAGTCTATCACGAGCCACTAACGAACGGAAACGAATTTTAATATTGTACACAAACTCAGGGTCTAGAGGCTCGGTCAAAGTTATTTTGTGCACCTCTTCCTCTTGAACATTGTCTATTTTTCCAACTTTCACATTCGGCAATTTCTGGGCTGATACGCGGTTTACCGACGCTTCAATAACTTCAACTTCGTGGCTATTGACGCTAATTTCTTGAATGGGCTCGAGAACACGGACACGAATATTGACCAGTCCGTCGGCTGTGAATCGTTTGCCAAAAAGGTTCTCCTCGCCTATGATTGGCCGGATTCTGAGGTCATAATGAATCGGAATCACTTTGCGAGGCAATAATGGCACAAGTTTGTTGGAAGTTTGTCCCTTGTAGGCATGCTTAGGAAGAATTCGGTCATAAACTTCAAGTCGATCACGCTCTTTTACTACACTGGTAAGGTCACTTACCACCGATTCTAGTTGCAGTGGAGGACCGAAAGCCAGGATAATGTTGGGCGCTATTGCCACCACCAACGCTAAAATTTGGCACGTGAAGAAAGTCATGGTGTTGCCTCCTTCAGGACCTGACATGGACTGAAACGTTTTCCTGCATTAATTCTATATTGTTTCTGGCAAAAGAACAGTGAAATTGGAATCAAAAATACCGTTAATGAACCGGTACTCAGGCAAGAATATCCTGGACAAACCGTTAAGTGTCACTTTGAGTCAAGTTGAACAGGTCCTTAAGGATCAATGCTGAATTGGCTGGATGAAAGGGTTGTGTTGTGTGGCTGTTGAATGTACCTCTTGACCGCCTATGAACCGTACAAAATTATACGGTTTACGTGGCGATGACATTTGGAAGAAAAGATGAAATTTTGTAACGGAAGTCGGTCAAAGTATTTCAAACAAAACAGAAATAGACAAAGCGCTATCTGCCAGTACAAAGTTGAAAAGATAACCGAAGTAAAACTTTAATTGCATGCTGACCGACGCTACGATAACGTTCGCCCTTCTTGCGTGTATACCTTCAGAGCCTCATATAATGACTTTTCTTGTACCTCGTGACTTCTAATATCAGAAGTTTCGCATCAACCGTAGAATTTGTCTGGTCATCATTAAATGCCATTCGGTCGTTAGAATTGTAGTTTGAAAAAGTTGTTTTGGTGGTGTAAATTGTCGCTAGATGGCGCTGTGTGGAACTTGTGCTAATGGGATCTAGTTTTAATTTCAAACTTCAAACAACCTTTGGATTGTGGATTGTACTGTAGCGAATTCAAAGTCAAACTCAGATAAACCTGGTAATGGATTAAAACTGAAACAACTTCAGAACAGGTTGGTTCTCATGGGGGTACGTGGGGAGCAGGAATAAACAATAGCTCAGGTTGTTTGCGAATTTTTTGCTGGTTGTTTTGATCGTTCTGCTCTGATGAGGAAAACGACAATGCGCTCATTGATTGTAACAAACAAGTTAGGAGATTCACATTATGGACAAGGGGTGGGACTAAAAAGGAGGGGCACCTCTTTCTTAACCGACGGTGTGGTATTTTATGGTCCAGCACCAATTTTGCCAGAGCAATTCAAGCTTTAATCTTCCCAGCATGCCGAAAACAACAAATAAGTGGAGAGGATTGGGGTATATTGCAATCGTGCAGCAGCCGATCCTACAACTTTCATGCGTGAGATAATTATGACTGTCTGTACGTCAGTAAAAAATTCTGCCAAGGTCATGTACGATATGTTACAGATTTTTTTGAATTAGTACAAAAGTAGTTTTATTTTCACTGCACGTGGAAGACCTTTCAACATTGATCGTCACCCTTAAAGCAATTTCCTTTGTTATGTATCCTTGTTGCATTTTTCGTGAAAAAACTCCTGGAAACGTGGCCAGGTGTTTCACACTTGAACAAGATTAGCAGGTGACATTTGCGTGCATTCTTTGCTGTATGCAACTCATTTGAATTCATATCCAGAATAATTGACTTTCGAAAAGCTAATTATTCACCTGACCTTTTTCTGTGATGACTTACTTGTTGCACGAGTAGAGCGTGAAATTATCTGATGTCTGGAAAATTCTCCCACTAGTTTTGTTCGAAAATTGTACCCACTTTTTAAGTGCGGAATGGATAAAAATGGCGCGATCATATGTACTAATTTTTCCCTGCAATTTTTTGTTCATCCGCAGAAAACCAGAAAATACCAGCTTCTTATCACCGATTGAACTGAACGTTAGAAATATATCAACTTCTATGATGTAAAATTTAAGCTGAAATTGGAGTTTTCTGCTAATGGGTGTTTCGCAAGAGTTATAAATAAAATGGCCAATTTGAAAAATATATATCAAGATGGTTGCCCGACATGATCATTTTTATAGATGTCGGACGTACGTGCGATGTCCCTTGTTTCCTCAGGTCAGGTCAAAGTTTGCAAATCTGGAAATTTCCAGTGTTTGTGAGATCAAGACATAATATTAATCTTGCATAAAGCTGTTTCTCGTGGGTTATGATGCTTTCCTCTGCATAATCTTTAGTCAGCAAAAGTTATAAATGGCGTCCTTGTAATCAGGAATTGTTTATTGCTAATGCACTATCTGGAAAAGATCGATCAGGAGAAAGTCCGTTTAGAATATTTTAGAAATGAGATGTGTCGCACCTTAGGAGGAAAGGTTAAAGATAAGAGTCAGATGACTAGACTTGATTCGATTGCTATTTGCGGCTTGGTTCTGTGCTGATTGAGCATGTTAAAAATACGTACTATGACAGCAAAAAGTGACGCAATTAGAAAAGCATGATTTGTTTTGATAAAACGAGAACAATTTTTTATTGTATTGTTGAGACTTTTGGCTTCATCAGTCGCTCAAAGAACATATGAGAGGCATTTGTGTTTGTAGAAAATCAGAATATTATATACACATAATTAATAGCAACAAAATAATAATAACCTTACGAGGCAGGAGAGATCTGACGTTCGCGTACGCTCCGGCCTTGACTATAAAGTACGTAAGTATAACAATCCTGTTCTTACAACGACACGAGAAATTAAGTGAACTAAAAGCGTTGTTGTTCGTAACGACAATTATAAATGCGTTCATTGACAAACGTCAGGAAACTGAACAATTTTGAGAAAATTTTAGCTTATTGACGCAATTGTGTAACATTCAAGTCAAACCGGTAGCAATTAAATTGGTACAATATATTTAGAACACTAATGCAAATATTGTAAGGAAACAGTTGAACATTTTTGATAAAGATTGATCAAAAGCGCAAATATAAACCTCGTGACTCGATGGCAAATAAGGTTAAAACAGTATACAATTGCTGCTACTTACATACGCAAAATCTCACAGATTTTCACAGGGATTTTTGCCATAAGCAATTAAGTTAACAACACTTTGCGTTTCAACTGTTGACAACCATCCATGGTTGGTGATATAACCAGGTAATTGTAAAGTGTTACACGACAAATGTGAAACTAGGGAAAGATTTTTACAAACTCAAACAACCGAGCACACCGAGCAAAGCATATATTCTGATCAGATCACAGACAGTGATCAGTCTTCAAACTCTCTTTCCGAGATTTACTGCGAAACTAATTATTAAAAGGCCAATTGAATGCTCACGCCCATACAACGTTCATCATCGAGAAGAAAATTTTCTAAAACTTTTCTGAAATTATTCAAAAATCTCCTTCACGGAAGATGAGAATTGACGTATCTACATTCACATTTTGAATACTTTTCGCTAACAGGTAAAAACGTTTGTACATGTGTCAACGTTGTCGAGATTTTTGCAAGAGCTACCTACTTTTAGAGGTTTTTCAAGTCTTGTAAATTTCACATGATTTTCCTGAATTGGACAAGTTGGCTCAATAACTTTAAAAGCGCTGCTGCAAATGACTATCATTAAAGAGCCGAGTGCAAATTTTGTACTCTCCTTTGGCTCATTGTATATTTTTAAATACATGAAAATTGTGTACAGTAGTGCTTCTACTAAAAGCGCCGAGTATTGTAGTTGAACTTGCATAAAGTCGATGATTACATTGCTGCAACAACGGTGTAAAAAGTTCAACGAAATTCTTAACGCTTGTGGTTTCTACTACAATATCCTACAGCGTGTTCAAATTGCAACGATTCCGACTTGAGTTTCGTTTTTGAAACTGTGAACATGACTATGTATGTTTTTGAATTTTCAACATTATCACTTTGAAGAATTAATTTCAGTAAAGAGCATTCATTTACAACATTTGTACAATATCTGGGGCCGAGCCAAAGTGTATTACACTGTTGATTTTCAAAGGGCTCGAGTATAAGGACTGGAAGGCATCAGATGGTGATGACCATTTTGAATTAACTTTTACTCTTCTTCTGATGATGAACGTCAGCCTACACAATCCTATAGATACGATTTTTTTATCACCCACTGGTTACTGGTTGGCTATCTTACGACGCTATTAACCTCGCCTAAACCTATTCAGTGCTATTA